>CABHPR010150718.1:0-20434 GCA_902168415.1 Peromyscus melanophrys | reverse complement strand
TGTGTGTGTGTGTGTGTGTGTGTGTGTGTGTGTGTGTGTGTGTGTGTTATTTTTTAGTTAGGGTTTTCCTATCTAGCCCAGGCTGTCCTGGAACTTACTAAGTAGCACGGCTTGGCTCTGAACTTCTGATCCTCCTGTCTCAGCCTCATAAGTGCTGGGATATCATAGTAATTCTTGTGACTCTTGTTTTAAACATGAACTGCTCATAAATACTAATATCTATAAGGTAACAAAGTTCAAAGTTTCTAAGGTGAGAATTTTAAAAGTCTATAAATGAGCAATTGGAATGATGTTGAATAGGTCTATTCCTACTTGACACCTTGATTTTCCAACACTTGTGTTTTGACTGTGGAACAGAATGTAGTTTCATGATCAGTAAATGACCAATCAATTCTACAGGCATAATCTCATTGCTGCAGTTCCTTCATCAGTTGTAATCATCCACACATTCCATGAGTGTGGGGATAAGGTATTATGTGAGTCCATGGATAGTAAGTAATACTGGAAGCATGATTACTGAAGAAGACAACTGTATATGTAGAATATGCCTATTCAGTAAAGTTGGATCTGTATTTCCTTATCATAAAAAATCGAATTTAATCTCCTTTTCACTAGATTCTCAAGAGAAATAATGTCTTACCAAGGACTGAGGACTGGCTTTTGCTGTTGTTATATTCAACACTCATTAGAAGCATTAGCCATACCACCTTCATTAAGGAGAAATCAATGTTGCTGAGGTTGTAGGTGGCTTTTGTCCCTGCCTCCCTGGCCACCTTGCTATGGTCTTATTGAGCAAGCACTAGGCTAGCTAAGGAGAAAAAGATTATTCATACTCATGGGATGTGTTATTTTCCTTCATTATTGTGGTGAGTAGTACTTTGAATATCTTCAAGTTAATGTTACTTTACAGAGAGTCCATGCATATTCCTTTTACCCTATATTTCCTTTACTGGTCTTCATTCATCTTCTTTCCAGTCTCCTTACCATCAAAACTTTTAAAACTTCTCATGAATCAGTGTCTATGTTTATTTCTGAAACTCACATGAGATACAATGAATGACCCAAACATACCACTCAAACTTCTGTTCACCAGGAGGGTATTTTGCATCATTCTCTGGTAGACTGCTCCTTCAGTGAACTATAGTATGCTTCAACATTCCCATTTTGGAGTGGTACAAACATACTGTGTAGATCCATCATCTGTTTGTCTCTGTGACAGGCTTCAGTATTTTTCTTTCTTAGTTAACTGGCCACAAGGAACATCCTAGGAGGCCAACAGGCATGGATTAAAGGAGAGGAAGCAGTGAAAACAGGTTTTGGCATTGAAGAGTCTGAATCACTTGTTTCTTTAACCTCTTTATGTCTTATGGATCTGTCCAAGCTTGGTGTCATACTATTTCCATATGATGGCATGCTGATTATTTTCATGACTAACCTATTTGACTGGACATGTTGCTAATCCACTAGGTCACATACTTGGGACTCCTATCTAGAGCTCCACAATGATTTGGACTCTTTATCATATGTGGGAATTTTATTTTTTGGGATAAAGTCTCTTTGTGTAGTACTGGTAGTCCTCGTATTTCTCTATGTAGACCAGGCTGATCTCACACTCAGAGATCTGTCTACCTCTGCCTCCTGAGTGCTAGGAATGAAGGGGTGCACCACTGTGCCCGGCTCCAGGAGTAGCTTAAAAGTCACATATTATCTCCAGAACCAGTGACAACCAGTGAATAGGCCCACCAGTCAAATAAAAGAATAACCAATGTAAAGAGGGGAAGGGTGAAGTTGCAAAGATGGTATGGCTTTGCACTCACATGTTATTCTCTAACCACAGAAATGGAAAGGAAATACGGAGAATAAGACTAGTAGTGGTTAGAATTAGAGCAGCAGGAAGAAAAAGAAGACAGAGAGTACAATGAAGTGATGAACAGTAAAGACAAATGGAAGAAATAAGGCAGTTCCAACTAAAGTAGAATGAAAGAAAAAAAAAGGTAAAGAAATGCAGTCAAACAACCTAAGATCAATCCAGAGCTTAGGAGCCTGAGGCAGAATTTTCTAAGGACACGGATTATACCAATACAGGATAATCCGTGTCCTTAGAAAATTCCACAGACGGGGAGAGGAGAATAGGGCAGGACTAAGTTTATCCAGTAAATTAAAATTACACATTAAATAAGGGAAGTATAGAAGTGAAGAAGATAGTTTTCGTAAGAGTCTAGAGCCCCTGACCTGTGTGTGCACAAGGACTAGGCCTGGTTTTGTGCGATCTCTGGGTTGTGGTTGTGTTGTTCCTCTCTGAGGTGAGGTATATCTGCTGTTCTGCCTTTGTGCAGTCTGGTATGTGAGCAGGTTTCAAGTGCTAGTCCTGCCTCTGTACAGGTCCTCAGCTGGGTGGTTTGTAGGTGTAATATCTTTATTTATAATATCCTACTCTAAATTTATGGCCTAGGCTAGATTTCTGCCTTGTAGAATACAGTATATAAGTTTCTGATTCCTTTTATGTAGAGATATTCTATAGGTCAGATCTCATTTGTTCTGTCCCATGACACCTGTTCTGTGTTTCCAGAGTTAGCTCTGAAGATAAATTCTTTGTCTCTAGAGCTACCTAGTTGCTGACTCAACAGGGAAGGGTCTTTTAAAAATGGCTTCTTCTAGCTGGGCGGTGGTGGCGCACGCCTTTAATCCCAGCACTCGGAAAACAGAGCCAGGTGGATCTCTGTGAGTTTGAGGCCAGCCTGGGCTACCAAGTGAGTTCCAGGACAGGCTCCAAAGCTTCACAGAGAAACCCTGTCTCGAAAAACAAAAAAACAAAACAAAAAATAAGGCTTCTTCTGTTAAGAGTTCTCTGTTTAGCTCTGTAGCCCATTTTTTTGATTGGATTATTTGGTATTTTGGTGTCTAGTTTCTTGAATTCTTTATTAGAGATCAGCCCTCTGTCAGATGTGGGATTGGTGAAGATCTTTTCCCATTCTGTAGGCTGTTGTTTTGTCTTATTTACCATGTCCGTTGCCTTACAGAAGCTTCTCAGCTTCAGGAGGTCCCATTTATTTTAATTGTTGCTCTCAGTGTCTGTGCTACTGGTGTTATATTTAGAAAGTGGTCTCCTGTGCCAGTGTGTTCAAGACTGCTTCCTACTTTCTACAAGACCCAGCTATACCACTCTTGGGCATATACCCAAGGATTGAGCATATAGCTCAATCATGCAACAAGGACACTTGCTCAGCTGTGTTCACATCAGCATTATTCGTAGTAGCCAGAACCTGGAAACAACACAGATGCCCCTCAACCGAAGAATGGATAAAGAAAATGTGGTACAATGGAAGCAGTTGCAGAGATCCACGGCCACATCCCAGGCAGAACTCCAGGAGTCCAGTCAATGAGAGAGAGGAGAGATTCCATGAGCAAGAGATATCGAGACCATGACTGGAAAAAGTACAGAAACAACTAGCCAAACTAGTGGAAATGCATGAACTGTGGACCAATAGCTGAGGATCCCCCATGGTACTGGACTAGGCCCTCTGGATAAGCAAGACAGTTGTTTAGCTTGAACTGTATAGGGGGCCCCCAGGCAGTGGGATCGGGACCTGTCCCTAGTGCATGAGCCGGCTTTTTGGAACCTAGTGCCTATGGTGAGACACTTTGCACAGCCTTGGTGCAGGGAGGAGGGGCTTGGACCTGTCTCATTTGAATGTACCAGGCTCTGCTGACTCCCCATGGGAGACCTTAACAGAGAATTCTCAGCAGAAGACTCATGGCCAAAAGACATTTAAGGAATTGCTCAACATCCCTAATCATCAGCGAAATGCAAATCAAAACAACTCTGAGATACTACCTTACACCTGTCAGAATGGCTAAGATCAAAAACACTGAAGACAGCTTATGCTGGAGAGGATGTGGAGCTAGGGGAACTCTCCTCCACTGCTGGTGGGAATGCAAGCTTGTACAATCATTTTGGAAATCAATATGGCGCTTTCTTAGAAAATTGGGAATCAATCTCCCCCAAGACCCAGCTATACCACTCTTGGGGCATATACCCAAGGAATGCTCAATCATACCATAAGGGCACTTGCTCAGCTATGTTCATATCAGCATTGTTTGTAATAGCCAGAACCTAGAAACAACCTAGATGCCCTTCAACTGAAGAATGGATAAATAAAATGTGGTACATAATACACAATGGAATACTACTCAGCAGAGAAAAACAATGACATCATGAGGTTTGCAGGCAAATGGATGGATCTAGAAAAAATCATCCTGAGTGAGGTAACCCAGACTCAGAAGGACAAACATGGTATGTACTCACTCACAGGAGGATACTAGATGTGGAGCAAGGAGACTGGACTGCTACTCACAACTCCAGGGAGGCTACCTAGAAAACAGGACCCCAAGAAAGACACAGGGATCACCCAATGACAGAGAAATGGATGAGATCTACATGAACAACCTGGACATGAGTGGGGGTAATGAAGGGCAAGGGTCGAGGGAAAGAGAGCTTAGGGGAGCGGGAGATCCCAACTGGATCAAGAACAGAGAGGGAGAACAAGAAATAAGAGACCATGATAAATGAAGACCACATGAGAATAGGAAGAAGCAAAGTGCTAGAGAGGTCCCCAGAAATCCACAAAGATACCTCCACAATAGACTACTGGCAATGGTTGAGAGAAAGCCCGAACTGACCTACTCTGGTGATAGGATGGCCAAACACCCTAATTGTCGTGCTAGAAACCCCATCCAATGACTGAGGGAACCGGATGCAGAGATCCATGGCCAGGCCCCAGGTGGAGCTCCAGGAGTCCAATTGGCGAGAAAGAGGAGGGTTTGTATGAGCGAGAATTGTTGAGACCAAGGTTGGAAAAAGCACAGGGACAAATAGTGAAACGAATGGAAACACATGAACTATGAACCAATAGCTGAGGAGCCCCCAACTGGATCAGGCCCTCTGGATGAGTGAGACAGTTGATTGGCTTGAACTGTTTGGGAGGCATCCAGGCAGTGGTACCGGAACCTGTCCTTAGTGCATGAGCTGGCTGTTTGGAACCTGGGGCTTATGCAGGGACACTTTGCTCAGCCTGGGAGGAGGGGACTGGACCTGCCTGGACTGAATCTACCAGTTGAACTCAGTCCCCAGGGGAGTCTTTGCCCTGGAGGAGATGGGAATGGGGGGGGCGGGAGGGGGGAGGACAAGGGAATCGGTGGCTGATATGTAAAATTAAATTAGGATCCATCCCTGGTGCATGACCTGGCTTTTTGGAGCCCACTACCTATGATGGGACACCTTGCACAGCCTTAGTGTAGGGGAAGGGGCTTGGACCTACTGAATGTACTCCCCATGGGAGACCTTGCCTTGTTGGAGGAGGGAATGGGGCATGGGTTGAGGGGAGAAGGCAGGAGGGGTGGGAGGAGGGAGGAGAGGGGGATCTGTGATTGGTTCCTTAAAAAATAAAAATAAATAAACAGACAAAAATGGTTTCCACTTCTAGTTGAATACTGAGAGGATTTTCCCATCATTCTCCTCTCCTTCTGCCATGCCTCTAGAAGCTTTTGAGTCACCTCTCCCCCATTCTCCTTCCCCCTTCTTTGAATTATATATCACTAATAAATTATATATATATATAATATATTATATATCACTAAGACAGTGCAGATTTTCTGAGTCTCCAACTTTCTCACACGCAGCAGTTCTGATCCTCTACAGTTGAACTTGCTTTAGTCCTGGTTGGAAAACACTTTCTAATCAGAGTCGAGGTTTCTATAATGAGCTAGGATGCGTCTGTCCTGTTTTCTGAAGTTTCTTTTCTTTCTTTGTTACCAAAACCAGTGTTTTTCTGCTATTCCCCACCTCATAGGTTGGTTGGTCTCCAACTATCTCCAGTGTATTTCTCAGATACTTTAGCAGAAGGCTGGGACACATCATCTTTCACGTTTGTGTCTCAAAAAATATTCTGGATTCCACATGAGAGGAAGCATGCAGTCTTTTTATTTTCTGTAATGTAACCTGCAGTTCCACCCAGTTTTCTGAAAATGCTATAATTTCATTCTTGCATATGGCTTACTAGAATATCATTGTGTATGTATGGATATGTGTATTTATACACCACATTTTCTTCCTCCATCTATTGGTAGGTATTTAGGTTGCTGATTCTATAACTTGGCTATTATGAGTAGACCATGGTAAACATACATATGCAGATATCCTGTGGTATGCTGCTTTAGAATGTTTTGAGTAAATACCTAGTCATGGTATGGCTTTGTCATATAGTGCTATTTTTAGTTTTGTGAGGGAATCTCCATATTACTGTTCTATAGTAGGATAACTATAGTTATAGTAGCCAAATACTTTTAGTTTTGTGTAGTCCCTGACCATTGGATGTTTGTGTCTTAAATGAAAGAGGAAGCTTATGTAAACTATAGAGGGGTGTTTTTAATAATTTTTTGGTTATTGTGTTATCATTATGTAGACGTGGCTGTTCTGGAGCCTACTTTGCAGGCCAGGTTGGTCTTGAACTCACCGGGATCTACTTCTCCCTCCCAAGTGTTGGGATTAAAGGCATGTGCCTCCATGCTGGGTCTGAAATGTATTTTTTAAATACAGAGTATTTGCTGATTCTTCAGATTTGTTCTTGGGTGCTAATTTGTTTCAATTGCTTTATTTCCTTGCAGATTGCCCATAACGTGTTGATTTGAAAGGAGAAATAGTGTAGTCTTGTTTCAAGTTGCTTCACAAATCATGTCACTATCATATATGAAGGGCTAATAAAATAACGTATAAAAAAGAGCATAATACAAATGCTCTTTACAATCATTTGTATCTCCTGTACATTCTGCAAAGAAGCTGACTTTACTAGAAATTAACTCATCAATCTTTTTGCTACTCCTAAGTAAAGTGACCATCTTCTATCCTAGCAGCAAGGGAATTGGCATTAGCTTTTTACAGAGAAGTTTAATTTTGTGCCCATGGTCACTTGCAGAGGAGGAAATAGAATGTTGAGTTTATGACCCTAATAACATGAAGAAGACAGCTTGTCTGAATTTGCAGAATGGCTTTTGTATTTTAATTAAATACCGAGAGCTTTGCTTTGGATAACAGTTGATTCTATATTACTTGGATCTAAGTTCTTTAAAATCTTTTAAACTTACGTTTTATTTATTTGTTGTGTGTATGTGTGTTTATGTTTGTGTACATGTGTATTTGTGCCTGTCTTATCTATCAGTGGATATATGAGTGCCCTTGTGTATGTGTTGAGGTCAGAGGCCAACTTATAGGAGTCAGTTCTACTATGTGGGTCCTGGAACTCAAACTCAGCTCATCAGGCCCAATGACAAGACCTCTGTCTACAGAGCCATTTCATTGACGCCTGAGGACCTGGAGTCAAAAAACAAACAAACAAACACAAACAAACAAACTAATACACCAACACCCAACAAACCATATGTAGTGATATATTGGGTATCAAATAAAGGTTGCCTGAGGGTCGGAGGACAGAGCCAGTCACTAGATTAAACATAGAGGCTAGGCAGTGGTGGCACACACACCTTTAATCCTAGCACTTGGGAGGCAGAGATCCATTTGGATCTCTCTGAGTTCAAAGCCACCCTGGACTACATGAGATTGAGTCAGTCTAGGAGAGAAACAGAGCCAGGCAGTGGTGGCACACACCTTTAATCCCAGTATTTGGGAGTCACACACCTTTAATCCCAGCACTTGAGATCCCATGCCTTTGCTACCAGTTTTTGGAAAGCATACACGCAATTAATCCCAGCACTAGAAAGGAAGTGATACAGCTGGGCAGAGAAAGGTATATAAGGCGTGAGGAGACAGGAACTAAAGCTCCTTTCAGCTGGACTCCTTTTGGCTGAGGACTCAGAGACATTCAGTCAGAGGATTCGTGGAGTTGGTGAGGTGAGAAGTAGCTGTGGCTTGTTCCTTTGTCTCTCTGATCTTTCAGCGTTTAGCTCAATATCTGGCTCCAGGTTTTTTATTATAAGACCATTTAGAATTTATGCAACATCCATATGATAAAGGAGCCCAAATTATTCTTTTATGTAGTTTCTTGAATATATATGTTAGTGTAGACATTTATATTTACATATTATTAAGTTTGTTCAGTTTCAAAATATTTTAAGTCTTTCCTTTAGATTAGGGAAACTCAGATCTTGTGGCTTTTTTTTTTTTTTTTTTTTTTTTGGTTTTTCGATACAGGGTTTCTCTGTGTAGCTTTGCGCCTTTCCTGGAACTCTCTTGGTAGCCCAGGCTGGCCTCGAACTCACAGAGATCCGCCTGGCTCTGCCTCCCGAGTGCTGGGATTAAAGGCGTGCGCCACCACCGCCCGGCGTGATCTTGTGGCTTTTTAAAAATGCTCATGTTTTAAACTATTTTATTCTAGAATATTTTACTAAGCATATAAATGTTTAAAAATATTTCTATTTGATGAGTATTCAGAAAATTTGTAAAGAGTTTCAGAAGTTAATTTAGACTTGCTGATTTCCCTGTAGACAGTTGCAACATTGTTTCACTATGTCAGGTGAGCAGATATACTTAAAGAAATTACACCACATAACATGTGATAGGTGCCAGTACTATTGATGTGTTAAGCTTAGGGCCCACTCACAGTCGTCTAGAATGTCTTGATTTGAAAAGCAATTGTCTTTATTTCTACATTCATTTCCAGATTTCTCACTGTAACTCAGAGAAATGGCTTTGGTGGTCGTGGTTGGTCAAAGAAAAAATGAAGGCAGGAAAAGAAATTAAGCATTTTCTTGAACAGATAGTAGTAATGTTCACTTTATAGTTCAAAAAAAGCAACATGATGTTTAGAGTTAAAGATAATGGAAAAAGTAGAATGATTGCAGTTGAAATAATGAGGCATGTATGCTGGTTTCAGGGGGCAGTTTTCCATGTGCATATGAGAGAAGAATTGACTGTTTGCATGAACTATGTGTGTGAAGGCAGAAGCATCTTGGAGCTATTCTTCACACACCTGAAGCTTATAATGAGGGAGTTTTTAAGCAGGTAAAGTAGAGAGACGTCATTTAGAAGAGAGTGAATCTAAGTCAGAGGTTTCTGAGATGCTTCTTTAATATGAAAGAAAGGTTTTACATCTTTGACAGAGTTTTAAAACCCTAGCAAATTGATTGCTAACAAGTTATGATCTTTTTTTGTACTTTATCTGCTTGTTTATTTTTTCAAAATTTGTAAGACATTTGTAAAAAAAAGTATTACAAAAATGATCAGATGACCTGAAAAGACATTTCATTGAAGAGAGTACAGAAGTGGCAAATAAGCACACTGAAACTATTCAATACTGTTAGCATCCGGAGAAAAAGTTAAGATTCCAATACCACACAGCTATAAAAATATAACAATACCAACTTTTGGCAGGGATGTGAAGTAATTTGATCAGTCATACAAAGTGGCAGAATGCAAAATGGTATATATAGCTTGTGTATGTTTTCTTTTTTAAATGTATTCTTCTCTCATACATTATATTTGACCACAGTTTCCCTTCCTGCACTACTCCCAACCCTCCCTCATACCTACCCTCTTCCCCAAATCCACTCCTCCTTTGCTTCCCTTCAGAAGAGACCAGGTCTCCCAGGGATATCAATACAATATAACAAGTTACAGTAAGACTAGGCACAAACCCTCATATCAAGGCTGGACAAGGCAACCTGGTAGGATGAAAAGAGTCTCAAGAGCAAACAAAAGAGTCAGAGACAGTTGAGTAGGAGTGGGCCACTGTTAGGAGTTCCTTAAGAACACCAAGCTACACAACCATAACACATATGTAGAGGACCTAGCTCAGACCCATACAGGCTCTGTAATTGTCGGCTCAGTCTCTGTGAACCCCTATGAGCCCTGCTTAGTTGATTCTGTGGGCCATGTTTTCCTGGTATCATCAACCCCTCTGGCTCCTATAATCAATCCTTTCTCACCTTCTTCTACTGGGTTCCCGGAGCTCTGCCTAATGTTTGGCTATAGTTCATGCATCTGCTCCCATCAGTTGCTGGATGAAGCCTCGATGATGATCATTGGGCTAGGCACTGATCTGTGAGCATAGCAGAATATCATTAGGAATTGTTTTATTGATTTTTTCAGTTTGGTTCTATCCTACGTTTCTGAGGTCTTCAGCCTTTGGTTCCTGGCCATACAGTGTCAGGCATGGGCTCCCTCTTGTGGCATGGGCCTCAAGTTGGACCCTCAAGTTGGTTGGTCACTCCCACAAGATCTGTGCCACTTTTACCCCAGCACATCTTGCAGGGGTAAATTGTAGGTTAAAGGTTTTGTGACTGGAATAATGTCCCAGTCCTATCACTGGAAGCCTTGCGTGGCTACAGAAGATGGCCAGTTCAGGCTCCGTATCTTCCATGACTAAGAGTCTTCTCTAGGTTCACCCTTGTAGATTCCAGGGAGTTTCTATTTCACTAGGTTTCCACACTGCCCCCGAAATGCTTTGAATTCCCGTTGTCTTTCGCGGTATCCCCACACCTGATTCCTCCTGTTCCTATTCCCACCTGCCCCCAATCTACCCATAAAATCTATTCTGTTTCTCCTTCTCAGGGAGATACATGTGTCCCTCTTTAAGCCTTCCTTGTTACTTAGCCCCTCTGAGTCTGTGGTTTGTAGCATGATTATTATTTACTTAACAGCTAATATTCACTTATAAGTGAGTACATACCATGTTTGTCTTTCTAGGTCTGAGTTACCTCACTCAGGATAATTTTTTTCTAGTTCCATTTATTTGCCTGCAAATTTCATGATACCATTTTTAACAGCTGAGTAATACTCCATTATGTAAATTTAGCAATTTTCTTTATCCATTCTTTAGTTGAAGGACATGTAGGTTGTTTCCAGTTTCTGGCTATTATGAATAAAGCTGCTGTGAACATAGTTGAACAGGTGTCCTTGTGCTAGGATGGAGTGTCCTTTGGGTATATGCCCAGGAATAGGATAGCTAGGTCTTGAGGTATATTGATTCCCAATTTTATGAGGAACCACCATATTGATTTACATAGTAGCTATGTAAGTTTGCACTCTCACCCACAATGGAGGAATGTTCCTCTTTTGTCCCATAAGATGCCCTTTGTATCAGGCTTTCTTTTGGGCCACCAACCAGCTCCCAAATCATGGCATGGAGACTTATTACTTAATTAATGCCCAGCCTTAGCTTAGGCTTGTTTCTTGCTAGCTTTTATAACTTAATCTGTTTCTCTTCATCTGTGTTTTGCTTCAGGGCTTTTTACTTTTCCTTCTGTATGTCCTGCTCCGTGTCTGGCTGGCTGGTGGCCAGCTGACTCCAGGCATCTCCCTTTTTTTCTCCCTCATTCTTTCCTCCTCCTTCTCCCCCAAGCTTAGATTTCTCTTACTTATTCTCTCTGCCTTTCAACCTGCCTATTCCTCTCCTGCCTACTTATTGGCCTTTCATCTTTTTATTAAACCAGTCAGGTGCCTTAGGCCGGCAAGGTAAAGCAGCAACACATTTTTACATAATTAAACAAATGCAGCATAAACAAATGTAACACATCTTTACATAGTTAAAGTAATATTCCAATTCCCCCTTTCTTTCTAAATAAAAAGGATTTAACTTTAACCATAGTAAGAACAGTAAGAACAATTATCAAGTAAGAATTATATTTATAATATCTAGTTCATTTATATTTGCAAGTTCAGAGAAATTACCTATCCTATCTTAATGAGTTCGAAGTTTTGTACCTAATTACTTTCTATCATAGCTAAGGAAACTGTAACTATAACCATCTAGTCTTCAAGACCCCAGAAGGGGTAATACTGAGTAAATAGAATACTGAGTAAATAGAATGTACAGTGCAAGCCACTTCCAAAACTATAGAAGTGACAGAGACATGTGGCTGCCTGGACAGTCACCCAAATTTCCTCTGCAATGTTGGGGCATCCCTATTTGGTCTACAGGCCTAGAATATCTGGCAGACTTTTCTATGAAGCAGGAATTTTAAAGGACTGTCCTTCCTTGTCTTGACAAAGTTTGGCATCTTTTTCCTTTGTGTCCTGCAGAATATGTGGCAGACTTTTTTATGAAGCAGGAATTTTGAAGGATTGTCCCACCTTGTTTTGTCATAGTTAGGCAGTCACTTTTCTTTGTGTCCTGCATGTCCAGTTTGGACAGTATACTGTCAACAGTCAAGGCAAGGACAGTTTCTTGCCCAAATGGCTAGCTTTGCCACATTGAAAGTAAACTCCATATAGAGGTTTTTTTGGTGCCCATCATCCTTTTATGAAGTAGATTGGTGCTGCCAGGAGCAGATGTCTCACTGTCATGAAAAGCCTTAGGTTATTAAACATCTTAAATGCCATATTCTGTAGGTCTCTGAAGCATTTGAAGAGCACCTATCTATCTAAAATATATCTGTTTAACCTTGAAAACAGAGCTAACATGACTACAAGTTTGATTGTTATAGATGACTACTAACCTGCATGTTTTAATTATCGATTACATTTTTACATTAGCTGCATAAGCAGAATATCCCAAAGGAGTAGAAACATACATACAGTATAATAAAAAACCTCTAAATTTGTATCAGCATGCCAAAATCCTTACCAATGTAAACTATTTGAAATAAATAGTTGTCTCTTTATCCTATATTCCTATATCCCCACTAAATGATGGCAAACATCCATAACCCACCGAATGACCACAAACCACACACCCCACCTCTTGAGAATGTGGACTTGTGTTCTCTAGAATCCATGTTGAAGCATGTATGTTCATGTGTCCTATATGGCTAGGTGTCTTACCATAGTAACCTTTAATGATGCTGTTTTCTGATGTTGTACTAATCAGATATGGCAGGAGATGCAGGAACTGCTTCCTCTTCTGGTTCCTCATAGTCTGGCTCATGTTGAGATTCTCTGCACTAACAGATTTCTAACTAATCTGTCAATTAGGCTTGTCTTATCTTTGATCTAGATCAGTTTAGTCGTTCTTTGTGTGGTTTAGTATTTTTCATAGATTTTTTTTGTGTTTTTCAGTTTTATCTGGGATAGTCACAATCTTACATATATGTAGTTTATGAAATTCAGATATATAGACATTAGGAAACAAGCAGGAAAAAAATTAGCTGGGCACATGGTAGTGCACAACTTTAATCGCTCAGGAGGCAGAAGTAGGAGGATCTCTGTGAGTTTAATGCCAGACTGTTCTATGTAGGGAGTTCTTGGCGAACCAGGGCTGTATACTTAGATCCTGCATTAAACAGACAACAAAATAGTTTAAAAAATGTTGATGAAGTTTGATAAAGTTTTCAAACATAAAAGCAAGAGGGAAGCTGGGTGGTGGTGGCACACGCCTTTAATCCCAGCACTCAGGAGGCAGAGGTAGGCAGATCTCTGTGAGTTTGAGGCCAGCCTGGGCTACAGAGTGAGTTCCAGGAAAGGCGCCAAAGCTACACAGAGAAATGCTATCTCAACCCCCCCCCAAAAAAAAGCAAGAAGGAAATTAAAATCCATTTCAAGAAACTAATGTATTCTGAAAAGATGAAATGAGCCATTTGAGAGAACACTCTTCATATATATAAAACCAGGCCCAGTGCATAGTGTTCCTTGCATGTAATCCCAGCATATAGGAGCTGAGGCAGGATCATTGTGAATCTGAGGTCAGCCTCATGGGCTACACAATAAGACCCTCTCAAAAATTACAGTAAATAGTGTCAGAACTGAAAGATGTATTACATCTAATGCTACTAGTAAAAAGATAAGAACATATTATGATTATCTATGTGCTAGTGAATTAGAAAAATTGAAGTAGATAAATCCTCAGAAACGTATAACCTCCCAAGACTGAATAATGAAGGAAGAGAAAAATTAAAGGCATTCAAGTAGGAAAAAAAGCAAAATATCTGTTTTTAGAGAAGTGTAAGTAGAAATCTTTGGTGACTGTGTGTATACATACACCTCAGAATTAACTGACAAATTCACTAAAGTTATAGGATAGGAAGAACATACCAAAGTCATTTACATTTCTGTAAAACTAATAGATTATCTGAAAAGGAAATTAAGAAAACAACCCCATTGATAATAACATCAAAAATAATAAAATACTTGTGAATAAAGTTAGCCAGGAAAGTGGAAAATTTGTACACTAAAAGCCAAAACATTGCTGAAGGAAATTAAGGTACAACTAAAATGTAGAACAATCCTGTGCCAAGGTTATTCATATTTGGCTCCAGAATAAATGAGCTCATGCTTACTTAAAAATGACAGCTGTGCTTTTGCATCAGCATATAGTTATGTATAACCATATGTACTTTTTTGATAACTGAAAATGCCTTATTATTAATTTATAGTTTTTATACTGTAAATTATATATAATTTATAGTTTTTATATATTGTGCACCCTAATAAAGCTTTCCTGGGGATCGGAGAACAAAACAGCCACTATATTAGACATAGAGGTCAGGCAGTGGTGGCACACACGCCTTTAATCCTATCACTCAGGAGGCAGAGATCCATCTGGATCTCTGTGAGTTCAAGGCCACACTGGGAACAGAGCCAGGCGTGGTGGGACACACCTTTAATCCTGGCATGTGCGATCTCATGTCTTTGCTTGGGAAGGACACATGCCTTTAATCCCAGGAAGTGATGGCAAGAAGCAGAAAGGTATATAAGGTGTGAGGACCAAGAACTAGAGGCTTTTAAGCGGTTCAGCTGAGATCCATTCGGGTGAGGACTCAGAGGCTTTCATTCTGAGGTAACAAGATCAGCTGAGGAGTTGGCGAGGTGAGGTTGGCTGTGGCTTGTTCTGCTTCTCTGATCTTTCAGCTTTCATCCCAATATCTGCCTCCGTTTTTTATTATTAAAAGACCATCTAAGGACTGGGCAGTGGTGGCACACACCTTTAATCCCAGCACTCAGGAGGCAGAGCAGGTGGATTTCTGTGAGTTTGAGGCCAGCCTGGTCTACAGAGGGAGTTCCAGGACAGGCTCCAAAGCTGCACATAGAAACCCTGTCTCGGAAAACAAAAAAACAAAAAACAAACAAACAGAAAAAGACCATCGAAGATTTGTATTACATTTGGCACATCTTATATTGTACTTTGTAGTTTGTCTGACTGTTGATAGCCTTTTAAGTTCAGGTCTAAGACTTCATCAGTAACTATCTCTCTTTAAAAGAAAAACAACTACAACTGACTTGTTTACCTTCTTCAGAGCAGCATGCTCTTCAGAAGTAAAGGTTCATTTCATCAGGAAGATAAAGAATTTCTGCATATGATATTTCTTAAAAACAGATAAAAATGAGCCAAACTTTAAAAAGGAATTATGTACAAAAGTAGTTAAAATCTAAAGGAAGTATACGATACAACAAGATTGTGATTATCATTTGGGTGTTAAAAAGCATTATTGTTAGGTAGGGGTGCTTATAAGTAAGACACAAGGGCAAGGGTTGGTGGTCATTGTTTAGAAGCTCATCTCGCAAACTAGGTGATATTTTGAGGCCAGGTCCAGAGCAGTGTCTACTGGAGAAGGAGCAAAACAGAGGTGTGATAATAACTACAGATGCAGATAGATTCATCCTCATCTCTCCTTCTCTCACCCTCTTTCCTTCCTTCCTCCAAATGAAAAGACCAAGGCATACCACAGAAGTTAGTTAGTAAATTTCACCCAGATCACTATGGTTGACAGTTAAGATAGAGCGTCAAGCATTCTTGACCCTGTATCTAGTATCCCTTACCCACTATGGTATATTGTTAAAGAATTCTTAAAGTCTAGAGGTACAGTCAGTAGTAGGAAGACAGGGAATGCTCTCATGTTACTGCTAATGATGAACTTGAGAATTCACTTTGGAAATACAGGGGTGAATTGTTTAACATTTAATTTAAAGGATTCAGGTTTTTTTTCCCCTAGGAGGAAAGACAGACTTTTAAGAGAAAACAAATTAGACTTAGGATTTAGTATAACACTGAGCCTTTAATAAGGAACTCCTAGGTTTCCTTGGAATTAGGTCCTGGTATGAAATGACTGTTGCTATAGACTACTAGATGTAAATATGTACCTTCTGCTTCTTTTCTTTTTCTTTACTGCTATAGGATGATTGAGAGCCTAAAGGGGCTTGGTTGGCAGGGTAGCTGCAATGACTGCTGCTCTATATGTAATGTCAACAGAATATGAAAGCTATCAGTGGACAAATCACATGCTGTAGTCAAGACACAAAGCTTTTTCCAGGGCCGCCTTCTGCTATGGAATGCTTTTCATTTCTCATATGTTACAGGAATGAGACATATAAGTAGTCTAGCTTTTGTGTTGATTTTGACAGGGAGTCATTGTACTTAGACAGATTTTCTAGTTCTGTTTATCAATATTTAAGTTGGTAAAAAGCAATGAAAGCTGTGTTAAGACTGTACTTTGTGTCCTATGATAACTTACTTGGGGTGAGAGATGGAAGAAGGCCTTTTATAGTTGGGGATATTCAGTTTTGTCTTTTAAAACAGTCAAAGATGTATGTAAATCTGGGTTTTAAATAAATTTATACTGCTAGTTATTTAATTAAATTTGAGTTCTAGTGCCATCTCTTCCCACTTCTAATTCCATACTTATTTTCTCTAGCTCTTTTAGCTATTTCCTTAATGTTCTACATGTCTAGAAATATTCCCTTAGTGGATGTCTTTTCTAAACTTGAGGTATTATTTAATGATTTTCTTACTGTAAAAGACAATAATTAAACTGAATACTCATTCACCTACACATGTACTATTCCACTCCTGCCTTATGTCTAAAATCCAATATCACCATCTTTTGAGTCAATATTCAGTAGTTACAATGTCTCTGTAAATATTTTCATAAATACTATATCATCCCTTTTTGAGTCAATATTAAGTTGTTATAATGTCTCTGTAATTGTTTTCATAAATAAGGAATTCAGGTTGTGCTTCCTTTCTTGTATAACTTGTTTTCGTAGTTAGTGACTGTTTGGTTTTCTTTACTCTGTTTTCTAAAATCTAACCTCTTAGCAGAAATAAAAATCTCTGTTGAATATGTTCAAATGAATTAGGTATTTAGTCAACATAACTTTTTCCCAGTTATATCCTGTGTGGAACCCTGCCTGCTGCCTTTTACATTAATATGTGTAGCTAGAGTTTTCCTGCCGGGCCCACAGTCAGGACAAACCTCTGCCACCCGCCAGTCCCACAGCCGCTCAGACCCAACCAAGTAAACACAGAGACTTATATTGCTTACAAACTGTATGGCCGTGGCAGGCTTCTTGCTAAGTGTTCTTATATCTTAAATTAATCCATTTCTCTAAATCTATACCTTGCCACATGGCTTGTGGCTTACCGGCATCTTCACATGCTGTTTGTGATGGTGGCGGCTGGCAGTGTCTCCTCAGCCTTCCACTTCCCAGAATTCTCTCCTCCTTGTCCCGCCTATATTTCTTCCTGCCTGACCACTGGCCAATCAGTGTTTTATTATTGACCAATAAGCAACATGTTTGACATACAGGCCTACAGGCCATCCCACAGCAAATATGTTCTGAAAATGTCTTTGTCTCTGAGGCTAAACCACTTTTGCCTTAATTTTGGCTTATTTGTTCATTTGGCAAAAACACTTTACCAATAGCTTTCTGAAAAAAATCATGTAAAATAAAAATAATCATTTTGCATTTAAAAATATATTTAGCCTACCCTTACCTTTGATTGATAGTTTTGATGAATATAAAAATTTTATAAATAAGATACAGAATTTTAGCTTGGTTTGGGTATGCACACTTATCCTAGCCAGCACTCAGAAGGTTGAGGCAGGGGATCAAGAGTTTGACTTTATCTAGACTCAGATATCCAGTGAGACTGTTTCAAACAGACAAAAACAACAACAAAAGCAGACCCTCCAGAACTTTGAAAGCAGGTCTTCATCATTTCCGTCTTCCAGTGCTGTTGTTTCTGTCATGCTATGCCAGTGTTGTTCTAGTTCTTCTATTTACAATTTGTCTCCCTGAAAGTTTGTGGATCATCTCTTTGTCCTCAATGTTGTGAAATTCACAACAAAGTCCATCATCGAATCCGGTTTGTTGTTTTGTTTTGTTTTATTGTTGGTTATGCTGACTACACATCCAGTTATTCCAACATGAGAGCTCATTTTCTTTACTTCTTGCACATGTAGTTGTGGGCTAGCGTAATTCAGGGGTTGAAGTGCTAGAAGAGCTCTGGTTACACAGAACTTCTGCTGAGTTAGTGGCTTTAGTTCTTTTTTTTTTTTTTTGTTGGTGGTGGTAGATTTTTTTTTTTATTCTACAATACAATTCAACTTTACATATCAGCCATAGATTCCCCCCCTCCCCCCCCACCGCCTTTAGTTCTTGAGAATTCAGATTCATAGAATTTTACTGACTACAGATAGGGTAGGATTTTAGGAAGGACATTACTGTAGATGAAAGCTTAAGGAAAACTAAGCTAGCAGAGTGTCTGTGTAGCAGGAGCAGGTCCCTGAGAGAAGGAACCACCGAATTGAGTGTAGAGGATTGGAAAGTAAATTGACACCATATGATTGCAATAATAATGCTGCTTTCTAATTATATGATCCATTTCATTCGTACTCTATCTTTACATAAAAGGCTAGGACAGGTTTTTCCACCTTTGCATTGTTAAATGAGAATGGATTTTCTACTAGATAAAAAGTATGGCAGTTTTATTCCAGTTATCTATATAACAAAACATGAACAGCTTAGCAGCTTCAAATAACTGCTAAATGTTTTAGTAACTCAGCTGTGCAGTTTTCTCTTATGATCTCTCATTCTGTTGCAGTCAGGTAGTTGTAGGTGGGCAGTAAGCCCTGAAGATTTGACAAGGCTATGCATACAATATAGCCCACATATTCGAAGCTAGTTATTAGAGTGCCTACTTGTGACTTTAACATGTAGCATGTGCTTTTAAAAGCATGATTACTTTACTCATTCATTTATTCATGTGTGCTAAGAGACAGCAAGAAGAGAACTAATTAAGGGCTAACAACTGACTTAGCTCACTGCTGTCATGTTCTGTTGCTCAGAACAGTCTCAGGACCTGCCTAGATTCATGGATAAACACACTCTGTCTTTCCCTGAAGGACTGTCCATGTCACATGGTTACAGAAGAATAGGGCATGGTAGATATTATTATCTCTGGACATTTAAATATGAAAACTCCTTATTAAGAACATAAATAATCGTTTATAATTCCTATAACAATATATTCTTGCATAAATATTATGTATGTATATACATGTGTGTAGATATTACATGTATGTATCTGCTTATATATGTATATACCCATATACGTAATTATATACATATATACTACACATATACTCTTACTTTATTAAAGCTGTTATATCAAAATTCTATAAACTGTAAAGAACAGAAATTTATTCATCATAGTTCTGGAGTCTGGGAAGTCTAAGATAAAGATACTCACAGAGTTACTGTCATGGGAGAGCCCATTTCCACATAGCTGGCACCTTCTCACTACATCCTACATTGTGCAGGAGATGAACAAACTCCATTGAGCAATTTTATAAGGGCACCAATGGTATTTGGGCTCTGCCCTCTTGACTTTAATCATTTCCCCAAAGGTACTGCCTTCTAGTACCATTGCCTTAGGTGTAGCTAGAGTTTTCCTGCCGGGCCCACAGTCAGGACAAACCTATCTCACCCGCCAGTCCCATAGCCGCTCAGACCCAACCAAGTAAACAGAGACTTATATTGCTTACAAACTGTATGGCCGTGGCAGGCTTCTTGCTAACTGTTTTTATAGCTTAAATTAATCCATTTATATAAATTTATACCTTGCCACATGGCTTGTGGCTTACCGGCATCTTCACATGCTGTTTGTCATGGTGGCGGCTGGCAGTGTCTCCTCAGCCTTCCACTTCCCAGAATTCTCTCCTCCTTGTCCCGCCTATACTTCTTCCTGCCTGACCACTGGCCAATCAGTGTTTTATTCATTGACCAATAAGCAACATGTTTGACATACAGACCATCCCACAGCACTTAGGAGTTAGAATTTTGATATGTGAATTTTGGTGTGACACAAACATTTACATTGTGGCACATGGGCTGCAGAGATGGCTTAGCAATTAAGAGCACTGGCTGCTTTTCCAGAAGACCTATGTTCTACTTACAGCACCAACATGGCAAATTACAACTGTTTGTAACTCCAGTTCCAGGGGTATCCAGTGCCTTCTTTAGTCCTCTGTGGGCACCAGACTTGCATGTGATACACAGACACACATTTAGACAAAAAAACTGATGCACTTAAAATAAAAAAATAATCTTTAAAAATAATAAGTCATAACACATATGTACGCATGTGATACACTGATGTCAGTACACTTCCTTATACTTGGCCTAAAAAAGAAAAAGAACTCCACTTTTAAATAGTACATAAATCTCAGAGCTACCTAGCAACTGACTTCCCCTCTAATTGAAGTTACC
>CABHPR010150717.1:23825-63853 GCA_902168415.1 Peromyscus melanophrys | reverse complement strand
TAAGTGGAAATTCACCAAAGTGCTAACGAGAATTTCAAGGTGGATGAATTTATAGATGATTTTAATTTTTTACTTGTTCCGTTTTTCTTCAAACTTTCTAGATTGAACACAAGCATACACAAGGTAAGTAGTACAATGTGGAGTTAAAAAATGCATTGAACATATACCTGACTTGGAGAATTGGGGAAAGATTTATTCAAGTAGGTTATTAACCTTGAAATGACTGAAGTATTTCAGAATAGGAGAATTCTCTCAGGGAACCGATGTGGAGGGCCAAGGAGCACGACCAGAATGGATGGCGTGTCCAAGAAATGCCAGGATGACAAAAAGTGGGGTTTCACTAAAGAAAACAATTTGACAGGTAAACTGGGAAAGAGAAGAAATCCTGGCCCATCTTCAGGAGTCCCGGGCTTTAGTTTTATCCATGCCACTGTCTGTGTGACCTTGAGCTTTATATCCACAGTGCCCAGATTTTTGTTTCTTCCTATGAGAATAACACGGGGGCACTGTGGATATTAGTACGCATGAGTGCACTTCCCAAACGATCAGCTTCTATCAATATTGGATAGAGCTGGAGCCTGGGGTATGAGACATGAACCCCGAGGAACACCAGGGCCATGGATGGAAGAGTAGGTGGCCTAACTAGAATGGGCCATGAGGCAGGAGAAGGGAGCCAGGAAGGGAAATAATAAACTTCATCAGAGTTCCCAGTTTTGCTTAGAACTGACCTTATTTGCCTTCAGGTGGGTGGAAATAAAGAGGATATATTTTGGTCACGCTAGGCTGCAAGCGTAGACAGCTTTATTTCTCATGATTTATGAAGACAGTTTTTAAAACCTGGCCAACTTTTTTCTTAAGGACCCGTGTTCTTGAAACCCATCGCTTCCTGCCTGCTCCAAGCATTCCCTCCATCAGTTATCTCCTCTTGCCTGTACTCTCCATCTCTCCATCTCCTCTGGCATTTTCCCTTTGGCCTTAGAACCCTTGTAGTGTCTCCTTCCTTAAAGAGACCCTCCCCCAGCCTGCTATCCTGTACCAAGAGCTCTGTCAACTTTCTCTGCCTCCTCCCAGTCACACTGGGGTCCAAACCAGGGTTGAGCAGAGCATAAGCTTCTCTCTGGGGAGAAAAGGAGCTGGAGCTGTAAGAACTTAATGCAGGCTGAGCCTGGCAAAGTCAGAACCAAGCTGGCAGCAACTGACATCAGAACAAAGGCAGCAGCTTCAGGGCGGAGGCAGAATTGTGAAAATGGAAGAGAAGAGGCGCATTTCTCCACATCGGACTTAAACAATCTCTCTGCATTATTTAAACAATTGGCAGACTTGAATCTTTTAGAGACAATGTGTAAGTAAATCACCTGTCACTCACATAATAATGGCAATAGCATACTCATCTATAGCATTTACTAAACACTACAACTTGCTCTAAGGTTTTCACATAAATGGTCTTATTTCAAGCTCACATAGTCTTATGAAGTAGGCAGCATTATTTCCCCCTTCTGCAGATAAAGGGACTGACTGTGCATCACCAAATTGTGTACTTGATTCAAGACCACACATTCAGTAAGGAGCAGGAATAGTGACCAAGTCTAGACAGCTGAGTCTATAAGATTCAGTGATTTTTCTCTGTAAACACCATCACAGCCCTGGGAAGTGAGGGAGCACGGACAACTATGCTTGTTGCCATATAGCACTTTAGGAAAGTGAGTGGAGGAGATGGAGCGATTGCCTGTGGTTCCACAGTATGGAAACAGTGGAGTCAGGAACCTGGGTTCTCTACAACTACCTGGACAGACAGGAGTGGATGAGAGAAGCTATCATCGGAGACTGGGATGAACAACAGCGGGAATCTTCGATGGACACAAAGCCAGGCTGGTTATTTAGCAATGTCCACAGATAGCTAGGCACATGCTCATCCATGATGAGTTCAATGCTAAGGGTTCTCAGACAGCACACACATCTGCACCACACTATCACTGTTTTAAATGTTACGTTTAGAGTTTTTGAGTGCCCTGTTCCCAAAAGCAGAAGTGGGTCCTTCAATAAGTGTGACACTCACAACAGGGTACTGGGGCTGTTCTCTGATGGCACCACTGCCTTCAATTCCTGTGGCAACAATGCCTGTCTCTATCTTCGTTGTTCTAAATTCTCTCCGTTGAGACTCAACTCTAATGGTTCTTCAAGCTCTCACCTCCTCATGGGCCGGGTTCCCTCAGTGCCTTCCCTGGTGTCTCTGTCTCCACACCACTCCTCATTAATGCTATTCCGCAAGGCCTCTTCCAAGTCATGTGCACCCTTCCCTGATGGCATTGCCTTGCCCAAGACTTCTGATAGTTAAGTATTTTAAAAGTCATCTCTGTATCAGTTATTGCAGAATAATCAAAACTCTGTTAATCTGGAACTAAAATTCTTCTTCATGCTAAAACTGTCTGAATGTAAAAAGATACCTTAATAGCCACTGGATGGGGAAAGATAAGATCTATGGGAATAAATCTAGGAAAGACTTATCACATAGAGATGGATAAAACTGATTTTTTCTTTTTAAAAATAGGAATTTGAGACATGAGGGAGGAGGAAAAACCTTCCCCACAGGAAAATGAGCATGAGTGACCTGAAGTTAGGCTGAGTCATCAGAAATGGCTGGGATTCTTTAAAGAACAATCAACCTATCTTGATGTCAAGTTATTTTTACATGTGCATTACACAGGACCTCCATCTCTCCTGAGTCTTCACAAATGCTGGCACCATCAAAGGCTTTTATTAGCCTATTTTGTAAATCTTCTTTTACAAAATAAAATACTAATTAGTATCTGATAAATGGGGTGCAGGATAGAGACTCAGCTATGAGATTTAAGACAATCCATAAACTAAAGTAATTGAATTGAAAAATTCTAAATTTCTAGCTATTTTGTACAAAGTATTGGACTTGATACAGGTGATGGAACAGTGGAATACATCTTATCTGGGCCTTTAAGCAACCTCTCACACTTGCATAAAGTCGATAATGCCTGTGGTAAATGTATTTTTGTTGCTGTTTTTTTTTTTTCGAGACAGGTTTTTATGTAGTTTTGGTGCCTGTCCTGGATCTCACTCTGTAGACCAGGTTGGCCTCAAACTCACAGAGATCTGACTGGCTCTGTCTCCCAAGTGCTGGGATTAAAGGTGTGCACCATCACTGCCCGGCGCTTGTGGTAAATATTTTAACAATACCAAAAAAGTAAAGATAAGGAATATAAATTATTGTTTCTACCATTTTAATGCAAAATTCTCTCATTTCTTCCTTTGTAAAACATTTTACCTTACTTACCAATCCTTCACATACTCCAATGCCTAGTCCTTTTCTATTGATGTACATTGAGCAGCAAACTCAATACATTTGGAATTGAGTTCAATACCTTCATTCCTAAGTAGATTCCCGCTCCTATTCTTTTCCCTTTCTGGTCAATGACAAGTCTACTTAGGGACTCATCAAGTCTTAGAGGCATCTTTGACTCCCTCTTCCATGTGTTCTCTGCTGCTAAGTAATGAGCAAGTTTGAAAAGTTAACCTCTGGGGTGTACCAGATTCCACTATTCCTTATGTACCCATATCTACCAGCTCCTTCATTCATTCCAATCTCTCCACGACTATTTCTGGGTAAGCTTCTTTAGGGTGTCCTTGCTCTTGATCTGTGTACTTCCTTTCCAACCTAATATTCCTACATAATGAAAAGACTCCAAAGTACAACTTTATTGAGGGGAATTTCAAATGACTCCATTGCCCACCAATGTGAGCACGCACCTTATCCTGGTACTCAAGATTCTCCAAAATATATTCTTTTCTCCAACTTTCTTAATTTCACCAAACACATTCAACACTTCTCCTTTCTAAACCTTGTTTCCTCTGCTTAGAATTCCTGTCTTGAATTTACCCATGTGTTAGAGGTTGAACTATCTCATTTCCCAATTAAAATGTTGAAGACCTTGTACCTCAAAAGTGTAATTTTCTTTACATACATGCCCTTTTAAGAGGTAATTAAAATGAGGTCACTCAAGTAAGACCTTATCCAAGATTACTGACGTCCTAATAAGAAGAAACTATAATGCCACAGACACAAACAGTGAGGGACATTGTTGTGTGGACGCAGCAAAAAGATCACTATCTGTAAACTAAACTGGCAGGCCTCAGAAGAAACCTAAACTGTTCATACCTTAATCTTGGACTGATAGCATCCAAGACTGTGAAAATTAATTTCATCATGTAAGCCACAATGTCTGTGCTACTTTTTTTGTGGTGGCCCTGGGAATGTTCTGTGTCATCTTCAAAGACATCTCTGTTTCCATTTGACATTTTCTGATCTGTTTCCCCAGGACTCATATCACACTCTTATTGCTTATTTTCTTATTTGGTTTCTTACGTGATAGCTGGGCTTCTGTATTGACCCCATGTTAGATTATCCTTTATCAATCCCCATAGTCACCACTGAGCAAAGACTTGCAAATGTTAGGTATTCAAAAGCCTCACACCTTATCTTTTACCACTTCCAAATAATGCTATCATTTTATGAATCCATCAAAGGGTTAACCTACTCACTGTCAGAGCCTTCATAATTCCAACCATCTCAGGAGATGTCACCACAGGTAACCAGAGGTGGGCTTTGGTGCCTTCCCATTCATCTCCTAATGCACAGAAGCTGACAGTCCAAACTAAGCATCACATTAGGCAAACCAAAACAAATGCCTGCTCTCCTAAATTTAGATAGGTGAGTACTCTCCTTATCATAATCCTGAAGCATTCAAGTCCATGTACAAGAAGCACTGGCTTGAGTCAGGCTCATCTGGGCCCGCATCCGGCTCTGCTGTTCACTAGCTGTGACTATTAACAGAATGTTCCTTCTCTGCTTTGGTTTCCTTATCTGTAAACTGGAAATGTCCATGATTCCATTAGAGGATGACTTCTGTGAGGACTGACTTGGAGATAAGATGAGAGCCTGGGTTGGAAGCTCAGCTTCCCACCACTTATCAACAAAATGGCTCTGACAGTTACTTAATCGCCCTAAGCCTCAGTTTGCTCATCTGTAAAAGGATGCTGACAAGAATAGTTCCCAGCGAGGAAGCCAGCTGTGCAAATTACTCCAATGCCTGACACAGTGAGTGCTCAACATACATAAATCCTTATTAAAGTGCACAGCACAGAGTCTGCTGCATGGACATATCCAATAAATATAGCTTATGTTGACATCATTGTTATTACGTGCATCGGGGAGACGTACATCCAAGACCCAGCTACTTCCATGAGTGAAAAGAAGTTTGTTTCCTTGTCTGCAATGACAAGCTTTCTAAGTGGATTCTGGGATCTGAAGCAACGCGATCTTCTGAATAAAAATAGTTTGGAGCCGCAGCACTGACAGAGCCGAGCCTGTCTCCTCACCTTGTGCCTTGGCCGTCTGGGATTACTGTCCTAACCAAGCAGCCAGAACTCCATGTTATAGTTATTTTATGTGAATGTGGAAAAGGAGAGCCAGCTGCTGGTCATTTGTCATCTATGGGACATGTGACTTCTGATGGGGCTAGGCATGGTTTGTTCACCCGACACAAACACACATATAGGGAGGGACCTTTCCCGTGAAGGAACAGGAGAAATTAGGAAAAAAAAAAAAAAAAAAAACCTCCAGGTGATGGGGCCTAAGCCAGGGAACAGTGAAGAACATTTCCATACAGCTTGTCTTTCATTTTATAAAAAGCTTATGCACCCACTTTCAGAAATGGAAAAACAAAGCAGAGTGTAATTTTTCCATTAGTAGCATTTTGGTATACTTCCTGATATTAGCACATATTGGACTATATCCTCTGTTCTTCAATATCTGCTACTGTGTCACACATAAAATAAAAGTCTAGTAAATATTCTTTGAGTTTCACTGGCTTCTGTAAAGTAAAACCTTAGATAATGTTGACGATTCTCATCCGATCTGGGAAAGAGGTGGGTCATCATAATATTTGCCTAAAAAAATAACATGAGACACAATTTTTTTTATTGGCTTGTTTTGTTTGAGATCAGGTCTTGCTATGTAGCCTAAGGTGGGCTCAAACTTGAAAATTTCAACTTCCTTTCTGTGTACCTGCCAGAATACTGGAATTACAGATGTGTACCACTACATAAAACTGTGAGATGTAAATCTGTTTAGTGAAAAAATTAATTCTGTGCCTACTGTGTGCTAAGCTCCATAGGTGTTTTAAAAAAAACTGGATTAAATTAGAAAGTCTCTAAGGCTGAATAGACAACTCCTCCTCCAAATTCAATGTGCTGTCGAGGAAAAGAGGGTTCTGCTTCTTTCTGTGGTGGTTTGAATGAGAAGTCCTACAGCAGACTTTCTTTTGGGCCACCGACCAACTCCCAAATCGTGACACGGAGACTTATCACTAGTTTTGAATGCTCCGCCTTAGCTTAGCTCTTAAAACTTAACCTGTTTCTCTTCATCTATGTCTTAATTTACCTTTCTTTCCTTCTGTGTATCTTACTTTCTCTTCTCGTGTCTGGCTGGCTGGCCCCTGCCGGGCTTCTGACACAGGGGATGTCCTCTTTCTCCCTCATTTTCTCTACTCTCTTGAGCCTAGATTTCTCCTCCCATTTATTCTCTCTATTTCTCAACCCCCCATCCCTCTCCTGCCCAACTATTGGCCATTCAGCTTTTTATTAGACCAATCAGGTGCCTTAGGCAGGCAAGGGAAAACAAATGGATACTTTACGTAATTAAACAAATGCAGCACAAACAAGTGTAACACATCTTTACATAGTTAAAATAATATTCTACAACAATGTCCCCCATAAGTCTGGGACATTTTACTGCTGGGTCCCCAATGAGTAACCCTGCTTAGGGAGGGTTAGAAGGTGTGGCCTTGCTGGAGGAAGTGTGTCACTGGGGGGGAAGGGGTGGACTTTGAGATTTGAAAAGCCATGTGCCATTTCCAGTTCAGTCTCTGCTTCCTGTTCGTGACTGAGAGGTGAGCTCTGAGCTGTCCCAGCCACCATGCTTGGTGCTTGCTGCCGCACTTCCTGGTCATGGCGGTGAGGGACTCTTATCTTTCTGGAACCATAAGCCCAAAAGAAACCCTTCTTTCTAGAAGTTGCCTTTGTCACAGTGTTTTTTCACAGCAATGGAAAAGTGATGAAGACGCTTTCTATTACCTTTGCCCATTAAGCAATGAGATTGGGTGGTAGGGAGGAAAGAGCCAAGCTGCTCTTCTCTAGTACTTTAGAGTTGGTCCCTCTGCTCCGTGGTACCAAATCGTTGTAGTAAAACCTCACATTGAAGGGAACTGAAACAATGGTAGCCTGAGACCTCCAAACCTTATTGGGCATGTCCACTTGCCTGGGAAGACTCTTCAGAGCCACACTCCCCTGTTTCTGTGATGGCTTATGTTTTAGATTAGTGTGAAAAACAATGGTATGTACCTTCAGTTCTACCCCTAGGTGAGAACTACTGATAGAAAGCCCTGGTTTTCCTTCGATAAGCATGAATCCAGTTTCACAGGAATGCAAGGAATTTGCCTAAAATAATAGTTGAATCAAATTTTCCTTAATCCAAACATCAAACTCTTTCTGATCCTGGAAGCCCAGAAGGAGCTCTTGGAAGCCTGGTGACCCTTCCTGAAACTGTAGGCAGAATTTGGATATGTGTGCATTATGTATATTTGATTGTCAAGAGGACCCATGGTTTTGGTTTTGTTTTTAACCTATTCTCAAAAAGATCTATCAGTTTAAAATTTTTTTTAAACCTTAAATTCAAGTTTACATTTTTTTTCCCACGTAATTCTGAGAAATACCTGGGCATAGTAAGAGGCAAGGCTGACTGTGCTGGATTGGAACTTACAACTCTCATGTACTGTGGTTTTAGAGGGGCAGTATGAGCCTGTCCATAAGCACTTCCTAACAACCCCCCAAAACTTTGCCCGAAATCTCTTTGTGGTTATCAATTTTGTGCTATTCAAATGTCGCCCCTGGAGAACAAGCATCACATGCCATAAAGATGAAGTCATCATATTGTTTCCTAAGTGCTGTGTAGGAGCAAGCAGATACAAGGGGACCTGGGAGAAAATATGGCTGAGAAATAGCAACAGAGCCATGGAGGAAGGTGGATAAACGCAGGAGGCATATGAACTTGAAATCCCCAAAGACCCTCTGCTTTCCTTTGTTGATAGTTCTGACGCTTAAGCCTATCTGGATAGATACAAAGCCTCATAGCTGGTTGTTTGATTGAGATCACACTAATCCCTATGCCACCTTCTATCAAACAGTATGTAATTAATAAAACAAATTGCATGACAGTCAGAGAACCCTGTGTTACCCTAAAGGATTTTGCTTGCAGAGATGAGCAGCTGAACAGCTTTTCATCTAAAAATGTTTGAAGGTGCCCGCTGCTAGACAGAAAGCTCACAGTAGATGTCCTATCATGGCTGTTCAGCTGAAGGCCTTCCTGATGCTGGTTTGCATGCCTACATGTGTGACTCCACACCTTCTGCTATGACCAGGCTGCTGTGAGACCAAAAAGCCAGTGGCAGCAACCATGCTTGCAGAATATCGGTCCCTCCAGCTCTCCCCTTCTGGAGCTCAGCCACTTGTGCATTTAGGAGGCAATTAACCACCTATAGCAAAGAGACCTGAAGAAGAATATGGCAGGTGTGTGGGCTATTGATTTCCTCTTGATACTTTCCCTACGCCCTGGAATTTTCAGGATACCAAGCAAAGGCCCATTTCACCCACTGATGGCTAATATAGGTGGTCACTCTCTGTTCAGAGGTCTTTCTTTTGTTGAGTTTCAGAGATCCTGCTAACTAGTTACCTTCTGACCACTCTTCACACAGCTCATGAGTTCCTCCTGCTGAATTCACACTGAGAATCTGGCTTCTAAAATAATTCCTCCTCATAAGCCCTGCATGAAGTCATTGCCAGCTACATAATGTTTCTATGTCCTACCCAGGAACAAACCACTAAAAAATCAATTATTACTTGAAAGGAGCAGAGAGAATACAGAACGCTTAGCTCCTAAAATTATGCTCTTTAAAATTGTAGACAGGAAGACTTGACTTGAGCCATGTCTTTGTTCACAAATGTATAATGTATTAGTCAAAGTTATGTGAGAAAGGGTGTGGGGTGGAGGGAGAGAATAAGAAATCCTTTCACTGGTTCATATGGTTATGGAGCCTATGAAGTGCTGTGACCTGTCCTCTCTAAACTGGAGACCCAGGAAAGCTCATAATACGGTTCTAGTTCAAGTTTAAGGACTGGGGACCAGGAGACTTCATGGGATGAATCCTGGCCCTAGGGCATGAGAACAATGTTCCTGATGAGCAGTCTTGCAGAGACTGTTCGCTCAACTCAGGCCCTCAAGTGATTGCATGAAGTGCCCCCGCACCACAAAGGGCAATCTGTTCTCAGTCCACCAATGTCAGTCTCACTGCAAACACTTTCTTAGACAAACCCAAGGTAAAGTTTAATCACAGATCGAAGCACCTTATGATCCTGCCAAGTCACCATATAAAATTAAGTACCACATGCTGACTTCTTGTCTTTTTTGAGTTACATAGATTGTGGCTACTAGAAAAGAACCTAAGACTTCTTATTTGAAGATGGCGAAACTGAGGTTGCTATAGAAGTCTACAAGGTTTGTCTCTGAGTCTCAAAAACAATTGATAGAACTGGAAGTAACCCCAAAATAAATTGTCGTTTTCTTTCTCATGACCACAGGGGTGGCAATCATTCATATTTCTGAGACAATTGATTGCCTATTTCTACTCTAACATTTCAAATTAATTAGTTAAAATTGACAAGAGCTCTGAGTCGCAGTGATTTCCTGCTTTTCCCCCAGGTCTCTTCATTGCATTTCCTTACTGCATCTCTCTTCACTCATCTCACACCTCAGAAATGCTTTGGCTAGCTCATTGAACAACTTGATGACAGTTCAGTTGCACCCCCAAGGCAATCAAGAATGAAATCCAAAGCCATGGTAGATATCTCCAGTGAAAATACTGAGTCCCTTGCTACAGAACAAATTTTGTGGCAGGGTCTTGAACTTGATAATAGTGGATGACACATCAGGCATTCAAGTTTGTTTGTTTGGTTGTTTCTTTGCTTTTTTTAGGTCTTATGTCTCCAGAGAAAGCCTCTGCCAGGTGTTAGTCAGGTCTTTTCGATGACCTCTTTGAGTTGAAGGTCCACCAGTGACTCAAATACACCAACTGGTTTCTGAAATAATTGCCCTAAGAGGACAAGGAGGCTCTATGCTTCTATGTTGTAGACCAGAGAGCTTCTCTAGCTGAAGAGCCATCAAGTTCTCTCCACCTTTCCACCAACCTAGTAAAATCCAGGTTCTCGGCGTAATTCCCAACCCGTGAAGTTGCCTCAAGGACTTTCCAATATCTATTGTCTTTGTGCCTAAGTTTCTTATCTTGTTGTCTTGTCTACTATATGACTTTGCGATAACTATCCCAGGTTTCTTAGAATTGGTTATTTTAGTGACCACTTCCTATTGACTGCAGACCTAAAAAAAAAAGTGACCAACCGTGTGGTCATATTCTATTCCCAATTATGAAATTGTATGTTTTCTGCCAGGTTGTGGTGGCACACGCCTTTAATCCCAGCACTTGGGAGGTAGAGGCAGGTGGATCTCTGAGTTTGAGGTCAGCCTTGTCTACAGAGCAAGTTCCAGGACAGCCAGGACTACACAAAGAAATCCTGTCTCAAAAAAGAAAGGAAGATAGGAAGGAAGGAAGGAAGGAAGGAAGGAAGGGAGGGAGGGAGGGAGGGAGGGAGGGAGGGAGGGAGGGAGGAAGGAAGGAAGGAAGGAAGGAAGGAAGGAAGGAAGGAAGGAAGGAAGGAAGGAAGGAAAAATTGTACTTGAATTAAGTAACAGGACAATGATGAGAAAAATCTTATGAAATTCTACTGTCCCTCTGTCCTTCTCCACCAGAGGGAATTAGAATGTTTGTCATAATATCCATACCTTCTGATGATACCAAGGAATTTGCCAGGCTGTGTGGAAATACACTGGACATCATGTTTACCTCGTTCCTAGATCATGGATCTTTCCTAGAATTCCCTCGCTGTTGTTGTTAGTGGTGGTGTGTATAAAACTACGTTGTAGTAAACATTGCCAAGAAATAGAACGTCCACTTGACAGTATCAAAGTTAAATATGTGTGGGAAGTGATGAAACAACTTAGAAAAGCTCTCTTTGCCTAGAATACACATTTTAAATCCATTCCCCATCATGAAAACTTGCTCTTAGGTTGAGGATTTACAAAGATCCTGGTCTATGGTTTACAAATTGGAATCTCATTAGGTTGGGCATCTTGGTCACTGATCTCAAAATAAATTTTCAGCTTTCTGTGGGTATAGGGAAAATGGAGAGCCCTTGAAATAGACTCACAGCACTGGGCATATGCACATTCAACTCTCCCATGTTGGTTTATTAGCAGAGAATGTTATGCACACATGAAGAACGGTCTTCAGGGAAAACATATTTTACATTCTTGTTCTTTATTAGTTCTAGTGATGCAGAATTTTCTTAAAATAAATATTGCTGCTAAATGAAAAGCACAAATCTCTTTCCTTCTTGCTATACCAATTTCCCTCAAGGAAATTCTTTCAAGAATTCCACTTTATAGTCAGTGATAATTCATCCATGGCCAAAGGACCACTGGGGAGAACTTTACATTTAAAATGAAGATATGGGCATTAGAATTCTTGGCAAAGTTATTACTCAATGGTATTTATAAAAAGGAGAAACAGAGAGAGATTACTGGAAAGGGTGTCATAGGTCTAAATTATATAAATGGGAACTTTTGTGTAGGAATGTGTGTCTGTGACCTGATGCTTATGTTTAACAGAAGTGGTCCAAGGCACTTATGGTTTAATCTACTATAAATTTTCCCTTCCACATCTCCCAAAGTAAAGACAACAGAGTTGGTAAAAGCATAGAAAGCCTAGAGTAAACTTTGAGCTGTGACTCACGAGTGTTCTGGAAGACTAGGTTTTCTCCAGCCCACCCCCAACAACAGGGGATTACCCAGTTCAGTGAACCATTCAGCTGATCAGAAAACATTGTGCTTGAACTGAACAGTAACAAAAAGTGAGAAACTAGAGACAAGATGTCAGGATGCACAGTCTTAGGCGACTTCAGAAAGAATGTCCTCTCAGGAAATGCAATGAACCAACAAATTAAACTTAAAAGGAGCTTTGGACAGAAGCTAAAAGAAAAGACCGGATGGAAACACCCAAATAGTCTATGAAGCAAAGACAGCTAAAGAAGGGAAATCCATACAGTACAGGAACAATCACTCTTCTCTTACTCATCCTCAACCTAGGCTTCCTGCCAATTTCTTCTTCAAGAGGGACATAGATCATTATTTGTGGCCTGCTAGACTTAAAATCATTGCCTGTTGTTATAAAAGGCTTTTATTATGTAAAGTAAGTTGAAGCATTACAATTAATTATTTTGTCAGGAAGTAAGTTATTGGGAGTTATACATGGTCCCTGTTATCTTTCCCATTCTCTACTTCTGGACCTCATCATAAGAGGAGAAGTCTTAGCCACACACTTCCACAGGCATGATACACTTCATGCATAAAGGTCGAGAAACATGAAGCCAAAGGACCATGGGCTGAACCCTCTAAACTAGTGAGCTAAAATAAGAATTTCCTCATTAAGTAGTTTATATCAGGTATTTTGTTACAGCAGCACTAAAGCAAGTGATAAATTCTTTCATTTAATCAGTTTGAAAATAAGATCTTAAGAGGTCAGGCCTCAAACAGTTCAGTTTTTCCACAGAAATGCTAGAACGAGACCACAGTTTCCCCATCTCTTGCCTGACTGTTCCTCACCACATCACTCTACAGCATAAAAGTTCTATAATCTAAAAAAAAAAGCTATAACTAACATCAATTTCTACTGACTTTTTTCTTTCAGTTATAAGACTGGTTGCTTTAAGCAAACACACCACTTTTGATAATAATGCTTTGTCTGTTGATGTCATTGCATAAAACATCTATTGTCACGTGGAAAGTAGGTAAGATTAATTTTCCTGTTTTGCTAGGCTAAGAGATATCTTAAATGATAAATATCTTAAATAAAGATTTTTGTGGTATAAAATGTGTAAGTTTTACAACTAGAAATATTCTTTTAAATTTTAAAAAAGTATTCCTTTTATTCTGTGTATGAATGTTTGCATGCATGTATCTATGTGTACCATGTATCTATGTGTGCTCTGGTGCCTGTGGAAGTCAGATGAGGGTGTCAGATCCCCTGAGAATCAAGTTAGGGATTGTTGTGACATACCATGTGGGTGCTGTGTTGGGAACTGAAACCTGGGTCTTCTGAAAAAGCAACATGTCGTCTTAATAGCTAAGCCAAACCTCCAGACTCCCCCCACAAGGGAATATTCTTTTTAAAAAACTCTATTACTTGGCACTGTATGATTAAGATCATGGTTTAGGGGGTAGAAAAATGCCTCCAAATGCAGTAGATACATATATGAAACTGTCAAATACTTTTTAAAAGACCTTAGTGAATGCCTTTCTCAATTTTGCTACAGAAAACACTCAACCCACCAAAGATTTGTGTGAGAATTGATACTGTCAACTTGACAGATCTAGGCTCACTTAGAAGGCAAACCTTTGGGCCTATCTGTGACTAAGTTTCTAGGCTGTTAATTGAGATGGGAAACCCCAGGCTAAAGGGTCAACAAGATTCCATGGCTGAAGTCTGGGATTGACTTTAAAAAGAAAAGGCAAGCCAAGGGCTGGTTCTCTCTCTCTGTTTCCTGACTGGGACACAACGAAGCCCTGAGTTTTCTACACTGATGGGCTGTACTGACTGTGAACCGAAGCAAGCCTGCCCTTCCTTCAGCTGCTTTTGACAGAGTCGCAGCAGTGAGAAGACGAGCTAATAGACTCAGCGCAGTAATGTCTTTCTCTGTGAATGAACAGCAGAGCTCCTCTATAGATCTTTTCCCTTTACATTTACTTTTCTTCTTCTGGGCAAATAAACAGTTCATATACCAGGCCCCATGCTATTTGCCAGAAAAACAAAATAAGAATAAGGTCTCTTTCCTCTGGGCATCTTCAAGGCTAGTAGAAGAGAATAGTCGTGTACACAATTAATCCAATACGCTGGCAAATGGGGAGAACAGAGCCAGTGGGACATTGTGGGAAAGGATCAATTCTTCTCCAGAGAGCTACCTCGTTTATCACATTGGATCATTCCTTGCTTGTGCATAGAAGGATCTGATGATGGATGAGGGGACTGTAGGCATTGCTCTCCTGCCTTTCAGGATACTCATCTTTGTTTTCCTGCTCATCTGTCCGGTCACATCTGAACTGTCAAACAGTTGAACAAACTATCAAGAGGCAGAGAGGGGCGGCAAGCCATTCTTCATACTTTCCAAATTAATTCACTTTATTTAGAGAATTGATTCTGAAAGGCAATGCTTCCTGCATCCAAAGGTTAAGAATCAGTTAACGATAAGAAGGATAAATATGAAAGACTTTGCAGGCTGGGTGCTCAGTGTCGACTTTGTACATTAGCATTCATCAACATCCAGGGCCTCAGTTGGAAGACAGGGTAACAAGCAATGAATCACCTTGTAGATCACCAAGGTTGTATGCACACTGAATGAATCTTCATGCTGTGGCATCCCTACAACATTTGGCCTTGATTGATAATTCTGTACAAAGTTTGCCATTGCTGCAAAGGGTAATGAATTAGCAAGATGAAAGCCAAATTAAAAGTGCTTCTTCCCCTAAGAATCTACACCCAACCAGAAGTTATGGCTGGAAATGAGCCAACACAAGTAAAGGCAAAGAGCCATGTATCTCTTTCCCTAATCACAAGATTAAGCTGGTGTCAAGAATGTGCTTATTGTGGGGATTAAGTCACTAGGACAAAATGATGCTTCTCAGTGACTTGAATTATGGCTGGGTATGCAGAGTAATATACATCAAAATGCTTTGCTGAATACATCCTGATATCTTGTCCTCAACAGTTTTATTTACAAGTCACTAAATCAGCTCCATGCTAGGTAATCCCTGGATACTTTTCGACCATATACCTATACCTTTGCCATAAGGCTCACATTAGTTGACATCTAAAGGTTCTACTTCTGACTCAAGATAAAGGACTGTGATTTTTTTTTTAAAGTGACATTGTTCACATGAAAACCTATAAAAATCTCATAATAGCATAGGCCACTTTAAGGATTTAAAGCCTGGGCTGCTTGCCTGTGTCTTACAGACCAGGGTTCTGGCGGTGGTGGATCACTTAGCCACTAGACTCACATAGACACTTGAAATTTAGCTGTTGCTAGTGAGGAAGCTACAACTTTAACTTAGGTTCAGAATAGTTAACTTTAAAAGCCACAGGTTCCAAGCAGCCACCTTAAAACCCACTGTGAATAGTATTTTTTAAATACTACTGCATAAACTAAACTTACACATTAAAAGCAGTATTTCTGGACTACTTAGTTATAACTCTTTTTGCAACTAGTTATTGGTTTCAGAGCTCCTGAATTCCCTGAATTCCACAACTGATGGTTTTATGGGATGATTTTCCTTGGCTTTCTGATCTGTGTCTGTTAAACAAGCTAGTCAGCTGAATAACTGACAGACCTAAAATTGGCAGAAATGTAAGAGCTCCTGCCATGCCCAGAAATAGGCAGCCATGATGGAAGTGCTGCCTTTTCCTCTGTCTTCACTGCTAAAATAAAATCATTGTAAGTATATCTTAAATAGTCTTTCCATTCAACTTGGCCTTGGGCAATGTTGAGAAAGCTACCTGTGATTTCAAGGGATGAAACCACTTCAGGTATACATTCTTCAAAAGTTAGCAAAGGTTAGTGGTTGACTGGCCATAGGGCACCCTAGGCGCAGTATTCTCAATATTCTGTGATCTTGTGAATTCTTAGAACATCTCCATATCTCCATATGTAGACCAAAGAATTCAAAACTATTCATATGGATAGTTTCTTAAATATAGACAGTTAAAGCTTATGTTATTTTTATAGACAAAGATTCCTTGTCGGTAAATAATTATTCACTCACTTTCATCTGGCTGAGGTATGATGTATCTTGTAGCTAATTAAGTCAACGACCAGCCACTTTATGAGAAAGTCACACTCACCGCTTTGCTTATGTAGGCCCACCTTATAAATTACAAAGAATTGATATGTGGCTAGAATGAAAAAACATGTTCCAAGTGTACCTATGACTGTTTAAATCCAAAAAGAAGACACAGACAAAACTGCTCTTAGATCTAAACTTATTATGGCTCGGAGTCATGGGGGAAAGGAAGAGCACTGGTGACCGGAGCCGACCTCAGGTATGTGCAGAGGCTGGAGGCTAGGTAACACGTTCTTTCTGGATGCAGTCTTCTGGGGCTGGACTGGGTGAGGGGGTGGGGTGTGAGTGTGCACAAATTACTTCGTCTTTCACTTTGATTCTAAATAAAAGGATTCCCAAAACTGCTGCAGATTAACAAACACAAATGGCCACAGGGTTCTTTTGAAGGGAAATTAAGAGTGAGGGATGGAGGGTAGAAGCGGGAAGGTAAGGGATGGTAGGGATGAAGGCAATGCAGTTGACCCACAGACCTCGGGGTACACTCTCAGTTGGGGAACCTGGGCCCGCTAGACACCTCAATGGCTGAGGAAGCACAGCCATGGGCCAGTCTCAAAGGAGGCCTGAGCTACCCAAAGGTAACGCGTCAGAGGTTACTTGGAGCTACTAAATTGAGATGATGAGAGAATTGCCTTAGGAATACAGTCATTTAAGGAATTTCTGTCAAGTCGGGAAAGGAAGAAAAGGCTCGACCGTTGAGGGGCTCATTCTCCTTCTCTGCAAATTTGAAATTTTCTTTCATATGGATGAGAATGAGCATGATTTAAGGGCATCTATGGAAATACTTTAGAGACCGTAAGAGCCAAAGTGATTGCAGCTGCTGAGCAGCTCAGCCCTTCTGCCTGTCTCCTGATGCTGCCGAGGCAAACCTCCATGCCTAATTAGATCCATGCGTATTTCCCTTGGAGACAATCCATTGATGTGCATGAGACAACGAAAGCCAGAAGCCAGTGACCAAAGTTATTAAAGCGTCCTGATCGTTCAGCCCCTGAGCATCCGCCCATGCTTTCCTTCTCTTGCCGTGCTCCTGCTCCTACTCACATCTTCTCACCCAGACTGTGGAGATCACTCTCCTATGCGCATTTCCTATGCAGAATTCCTTTGGAGATGTCTGCTTAGGAAGTCACTTTGATCTCCTCATTGCTTGCCTGAAAATCCTTCAGCAGTTCTTTAAGATCAGCTTCTGAAACCTCCAATAAATTCAGCCTGCTTCTTAGCCTCATCTTCCAGCACTTCCCTCACAGGGAGGCCTGAGAGAGCCTGGCCACTGGGCAGCCTTAAAGGGAAGCTAGAGAGCAAGGAGGAAGACAGACGGGGAGAGGAGGACACTGACCAATGAGAGCTGTAGCTCCCTGTTCCTGAGTTCCCTGGGGAATGATCTTGGAGTGTCTTTAGAGAAGGAGTGTCCTTCACTGAGAGTTCAGCGGTGCTGCCCAGACATAGCTGGTGCTCAGTACATCTTTATTTGAACAATTTTATTTTTGCAAAGAACAAACCACTGATCCAAAGCCTTTGTGCAAACTCTTGGCTAGAACTTAGCAAGCCATCCTTGTGACTGATAGGCTGCAGCCTAGCCTCTTTGGGTCTCAGAAGACCCATTTGGAAACTCAAGGGTGGAAGTTTCTCCATGTGTCTGGTATCCCCTCAAATTCTAGAGCTCTGTGCACTTACCCCTGACTAGAGAGAATGTGTGTGAAGGGAGCACAATCTTGACTAGACACAGGATGAAAATGGCATTAGGATTAACCTCCTTTGCTGAGTAGTTGACAGACCTATCAGTATTTATTGGAGACAGAGGCTATCCACCTTATAAATAAACCACTTTATAAGTTTTTAATGTGTTCTATATTAAAAATGCATTGCTTTCCAATGGCAAATTAAATATCTTTTAAAGTCAATATTTTCCTTCTTACTTTTGGTTAAATGAGAAAGATTTCTGCATATTTCAGTGTTGTGATTAAGTAGCAAAAGCCACTTGGGAAATTACCTAATAAAGGAAAATATCCCCATGCACATCAAAAGTTAGCATAAAAGAGCTAAGAACCAGATCCAAAGCTCTAGATTTGATGTGAGCTGTGGAAAGTGCATGATACTTGAGGGGCAAGCAGCGTCGTTACCAACTTCTAGGTGACAGGCCACTAGCTCGAATCTCTTTATAGCTGTGAGTTCATTCCACATCTGCCTCTCCAGACTCGATCATGAGGAAATGTGGTTGGCAAATATAGTCTGCCTCACCATAATCGGTCCCTCTCTCCTCCAAATGAGAACATTCTGATTTTCTGTTTGTCAGCAATCTGGGAAGCTCAGGAGCAGCTGCGGTCCTCACTCATGGCTACCAGCTCCCGGCAATGACATGTGGTCGGTGGTTCAGGAGGAAGATGATACCCAACCAAATCCAAGGAAGGAATAGAAAGGCAGTGTTTCCAGGGCAAGCATTTTTCCTCCTGGAAGCAAATAAAGTGAGATGGTTGCAAATGATTGGCAATTTATTTTTGTGCTCTGTCCAGATGGAAATCACAGATAGGCAAAGGGCAGCTCCTTTAGCACCAAGGGCCATAAGCTGCAAAGGCTCACAACTGGGCTTCCAAATTAAGAAGCTTATAGATCTAAGCCTTGATTCAGAGTCCTATGGCTTCAAGCTTTCAAAGCCTGGAGGCCTATTGATCTGAGTGCTCCGGGCACAGGCTTATTGCTGTGGGTTTAGAGGACTGACATCCAGCGCCTAGTTAGAGCTCAGGAGGCTGGGTATTAGACCCACAGCTCTTTAGATCTTAGCAGCTCTCTTGAACTCTTCTTGTAACTGAGATTTGCTGTCTTTATAGTCTTAGCTCCTGCTTTTAGCTCCTAAAAGCCTCTTATTCACCAATTGTTGCTTCTCTGGTTTATGTTTTCTCCTTATGTTGCCCATCTTTTGTGGTCTTAGCATCTTGCAGATTCTCACCTTGATGTTTTTTCTAGAACTCTACAGCTGTCTTCTAGTGTTATAGTTCAGAGCTTCAAGTATTATGGCCCTTAGCTTCTGATGGCTTTCTGGAACTCTCTGCCTCCTCTTGGTGTTAGAGTGCTAAGCATTGAGTTTCAGAGCCCTCAGCTTCTGGTGAATCTCTCGAATTCTCCATCTGCTCTCCTATGCTATAATCACTGCTGTGGCTGGAATGCCCAAGGTTTTAACTGCTGCTTGGGAAACTGTCTCATCCCTTCTATCTATAGTAAAGACTATCAGCTAATAAAGACTACCGACTGATGAAAGACCTTTGAGAAGACTTGAGAAATGGGGTTTAATGTTGTGACACAAGACAGAAGGCTCCTAGACCAACAAGACAAGACTGAGACAGCCTGCTCAGATAGCTCAGAAGGGAGCATGCACACGTAGCCTTGGAGTACAATGCTCTCAATCACACCCATGCACAGGCATCGTTTCCAGTTCTATCTATCACAAATTTTACATAGGCACCAATTACAAACCTCACTTATGCAACAATCGTTGCCTTTTGCTGAGTTACTGGAGAGGCCCTCTCCCACCCCCATCCTGAAAGAGAGCAGATGCAGGGTAAGCAGGCTCATCTAGGGCCTTGCCAGGAATCAGAAAGGAGTCTTCCGAAGCTGGTGCAAGCTGCCTGGATCAGTTGTGAAGGAGGCAAGGCATGAAGCAGAAAGAGAACTAGGTCCTGCCTACATCATTTGTGACACAGACCTAAAGTTGCACACACCACTGGAGTTTTTTTTAGGTAAGCCAGTTACGTTTTTTTCACAACGTAGGCCAGTTTATGCCTGATAGAGTTGGCCTCTGCTACTTAGGGTCTGTGACCTTAACTGCCTGGCCTATTTCTATGACTTATTCTCATCACTGCATTCCCTCTCTCTTCTCTATCTCCTCCTGGGAACATTACAACTTGCCTGCCCCATCTTTTTCTCTCTCTCCCTAACTCTAGTAAAAGTATTCTCAAGCTTCCTTCTAAGTTGGCTTTTAACTTCTTAGTAATGAGATGAAGAACTCCAAAAGGGACCCCAGTTTCCCTGGTAGCACATGGCATCCAACATGGGGCTCCCAAAATTGCCACAGTAACCATATATACACTCATATCTTAAGTTCTTACATTTTAATGACATTAATGCTAAACTTACTTATTTTAATTGCAATCATTATCTCTATCATTAAAGTAATACACATGCATTTGGCAACTAAGAATAGAAAGGCAGGAAATCCACTTTTTTACAATGTCAAAATAACAGCTAATATTTGGTTTTCTTCCATTCCATTCTCGGTGTAAAATTCTTTTTTTCTGTGTAAAGTTTTAATTGAACCCATTCATAAGCATAATTTCCATGTATTTTCATTTCAGAAGTAATACATGGGCCAATCTGAAAGATCTGATACTGAACATTTCATACATACATATGCATTCCAAATAAAGACAATGTACTAAATAAAAATACAAAATGATGTAAATTAGAGTTTAGAACTTAGAAGAGGAAATCCACGGTAAAGACCACCAACCAGATGCCAAAACCAAGAAAGCATTGTATCCCAAATGGCACAAAGCAAGGCTACATACCACGCCTTCCTTCTTTCTAAAGAGAAGCAGAGAAAATTTGTTTCCTGAGGCAAACAGATTCCTCCTATACAATAAAAATCATATGACACAAAGCCAACTGTCCTCCTTAACTATGGTCAGGGGCCAGGCTGATTTAAGTTTCCAGCTACTTTCTGCGTGTTCTCAGAGAGAAGAAAGTTCAGAGATACTGCCAAATGGATGGTAGTGAGAATTTTAAGAGTTCAGAATTTACTTTTAAAATGTCACTGCGTACATAGATGGGTCTTTCCTTTTCCTAGCAAGACTAGGCCTCTCTGTGTATATGTATGTATGTGTATGTACATGTGTGTATGCATATGTATATGTATGTATGTGTATGTGTGTGTATGTATATGCATATGACATTGATCTGTGCTGTTGTTAAAAATGACTGTACCCAATGGTTTCCCTCACTGCTCAACTTCCTTGGCCCATCAGAGGCCACAGCAGAGTAGCTCTCTCCCTCCTCCACTGTTTGGAGTGTGTCTTCCTTCCTGTCCGGCTTACTCACTCCCATGCCTTGGCTGCGCCTCTTTTATCCTCCTCATCTCTTAACACGGGAGAACTTTCTCTCTTTTTCTTTTGATGCCTTTTTGCTTATCCCATGGCTTTGCATTCTCACAATAGAATAACTTCAAGATTTATATCTTAATAACTTGGATATAAATCTAGTCTAGCCTATGAGCTTCAGACTCTTTTCCGTTTGATATTTCTCTGTGCTGGTGAACAGGCTCTTTAACTGAACATGTCTAAAAACAGCTCCTACAATTCCTCCCTCCAGACCTGTGTCTTTCAGCTTCATAGACCCAAGTTAAGACACTTGGCTTTCTCAGTTGTCCACCCAAGAACCTCCAAGTAATTCAATTTATTTGCAAATCCTCTTGATGACTCTTAAAATAGAAGCAGACTCCAGCTACTTCTTACCATTCCCACCCTGGTCCAGGCTGTTATTGCTTTGTGTTGCGGTTTAGATAAAAAATGTCCCTCTTAGGCTCCTGTATTTGAGACTTGGTCCCCAGTTTGCGCAGCTGTTTGCAGGACTGTGGATCCTTGATGGAAAAGAACAGCACTGGGATGAGCCTTGAAGTCTTATCTTGTAGCCTCACCTCAGCGCCTGCTTTCTCTTTGTGTATGTTTGCTGGGTGGAGTTGAGAGGTAGCCTTTCAGCTCCCTGCTTTGGGTGGCTGATCCCACACCTTCCCATCATTATGGATTCTAACCCTCAGGAACTGTAAGCTAAAACATCTCTTTCTTCCTTAAGTTGCTTTTGGTCGTGGTATTTTATTGCAGCCACAGGAAAGTAACTAATATACCCAGATTATCCTTCAGCCTATTTTACACCTTAACATTTAGGCAAACCTGTTAAAAATAGCCAAAGTCAGTCACTTCCATGATCAGTACTCACAGATGTTCCCATTGCACTCAGAATAGAAGCTACTGTTTTTAAAATAACCTATAAATCCCTTCAGTCTGACTCATATAATAAGTGATTAACTGACCAAAGAAAGATCTGGCCCCTTGCCCTCAACTCCAGCAAGTTAAACCTCTAAGTGTTAGGATGTCCTTCCCTACAAAGGTGCTGCTGCTTACCTGGAGCCCTTTGCCATGTTGTACTGTCTATGGTCTGTGTTTAGTTATGATGGGAACCCGGACTACCCGTTGTCAGTTCCTCCTCTACAAAAGCTAGAAACTAAAGTCAGTCACACAGGTAGCTATCATGCCTACAAGGCAAAACGCCAATAACAATTCTGAACACAACAATTTAAGTGAGTTTTATTGGAATTATTCCACGAACATTGTAGGTATTGTTGCAGAGAGGAATAAATACTATCCACAGTACTGTTAGGATAGAGAAGTTTGAAGTGCCGTACCTATATACATTTACCCCATACTAATTTTAATCTTCTATTGTTATGATAAAGTACAACCACGAATATAATGGCTTTGTTGAGTTCTGTGAGTCCTCTAGTGAGGAATCAGACCCCAAGGGGACCACTGAACTTGGTGGCTTCCCCTTACCTCCTTAGTGTCATGTGTTGCTACTCCGCCACTCATTCTTTCTATTCTTATATTTTTGGCAGCTTTGATGTGTCTCCCTTAGAGATTCTTTCTTCTACCTACAGGACTTTCCCCCCAAAACCCATACAATCACTGTTCACTTGCTTTGTGAATTTGTTCAAATTCTGTCTTTTCAGTAAGATCTTCTCTGGATACACTGTTAAAAATTATAGCTGTTCACTGAACATGTGCTTATCCTTGTGTGCTTTGTATTTCTCCAAAAGACTTAGCCTACTTGAAGTGTTATGTATTTCATTCATCATTTTGTTATCTGTCCTGTCCTCTTTAGAATGAAATACTCAAGAAATTGGCTAATGAAACCTGTGTGTTCACTGCTGTTTCCAATGTAAGAAAACACAAGGTAAACACGCAGTGAATGCCTGTTGAATGAAGGAACGAACTTTTATGAAGGGAATGAGTCTTTTATGGAAAAAAATGTCTACATAGTGAAAAAATACTGTACCAAAGCCAGAATGAACAATTACTGATGAAATAAAATACCTTTATAAAGATAATGCCACCAATGTATTATACAATGCATATTAATACCACAAGAACCCATTTTTCAGTCTCCTAGATTATCCACCAAATCAAATGAAATAGTCATGAGATAAATCCGAGGAAGTCTTTTAACTTATAGTAACCCAAAACTAAGGAGTGATAAACATGGGGTTGGGAGTAGAAGGCCTTGGAGAGGAACTGCTCATGTAGAAGGCTTAGAAGAAGATAACTAAGCTCTTCCCACTCTCACTGAGACTCATTTCATATCCCTTGAGTAAAGTTGAGATGTGAAAAGGCATGATCTTCCAATTGCATTGGCCAGTCCTGGTAGCAATGAGAGTGTCTGCTCAGTCAAATGGGGCAGAGTCATGAAGTCTTGCCAGGGTAGTAGACTGGAGCTAGACTAGAGTGAGAAACCCCATTGGTCTGATGATATCATTAAAGCCCACTCTGCAGCTGCTAATCACCAAATAGAATTCCTCACTTGTGGTCCAGACTCTTAGTGGAAAAGTCTAACACACACCAAGAACAGTAAGATCTAATTAGAACCCATAATCATCAGCAAAATTACACTAGAGCAAATCCTCTAGTGTATTTATATTTGAACTCAACTGATAAATCAGCTAGGAATCCCAAACAAAAGCCACACTTGTCTCCAGCTTTTGAGAAATGATACTACTTGTTAAATCCAGATGATAATCCTATTTATAGTAACATAGGAATGGGAAAATATGCAGAAAAAGTAAATGTAAAGAGACATAGCCAATGAGACTGATAGGCAAGGGCTGGGGATGATGACAAAGAGTGGTAGAAGAGGCTCCTGGCTCCAGCGTGTAGGTATAACAGACGTCGGGTGGCCATTAAAGAATCTAGTTCAGCAAGTGTCACAGCTGAGTAGAAAGAACATGCTGAGTGAAAGCCACGAGAACCTCACTCTAGTCAAGATAGCCTAGGACCACACAGTGGGTGGGACTGGACACATGTTACAGAGAACTTGCTTCTCTATGGTCTGAAAGTTGTATTGGTGTTCTCCAGAGAAATACTGCCAATGGACTGACTGATGAGAAGGAATAGATTTTCATGGAGGAGACTCAACAGAATTCCTTAGGAGTGCTAAGTCCAAATACCCAAGAACCAAGAGAACTGACGGTAGATGTCCAAGTCTAGAAGCAGCAAGGAAGGAGTAGTTGCATCCTACTTGTGGGAAGGTTAGCCTTTTTGTTCTGTTCAGGACTCCAACTTCTTGGAGAAAGCACACGAGAGAAAGCAACTGTCCTTTCAAATGTTAACATCATCCTCAAAGGTTTCTTATTAGGCATATTCATAATAATGCTCAACCAGAAACTCTATGGATACTGAATCCCTGTGAGATCAATATTGTACTCAATTATCCAGAATTTAGACCCAAGATATTTTTAGTAAAGAAAGGAAAGAAATGGTAAGGAGACTATGGATGGAGAGCCTGGCAGAATATTCCTAGCACCGGATAATCTGGCCAATTTGTCTTCCAGTAAACAACAGGATCTTATTTGTTGTTTTCCTGATTAACAATTCATTTATTCAACAAATATTTATTTCTTGGATTTTAGACTTGATGTCAGATCCTGAGAATGCAGCAATTAACCTTACAGATAAAATCACACTCCAGTGGCAGAGACAGACAGCACAGAAGTAAACAAGAAAGGCTGCTAAGAGGGAAGGAAGAGCTTGATGTTTTAATGAATCTTATAAGCAAGTTATGGTGAAGGTTTAATCTTTGAGGAATCTCACAGGTGCTGGTCTTACACAACAGTCTCTTCAGGAGCAATCATAGCTGCTGCAGAGCTGTAACCAGCTTCTAAATTGTGTGCTGAGTTATAGAACACTGTGAAATTCCAAAAGCTGTGTGAATCACTGACCAGTTAGAGCCCTTGAGAATCTAAAGAGCGTAGTTAACGAGCTGCACATTCCACACCCACACTCCACAACTGTCAAAGCTTCCATCACACTCAAATTAAGAAGAACATTGTGGAGGGAAAAAAACAAAACAAAATAAAAAATGATGAACAATAATCAGGCTGGTATCCCTTGCCTCAAAGCATCCCAGGGCCCTTGTCTCCTGGTTTGCCTATCTCTCTTCTATGGGTGCTCTAGGACCTCTGGCTAGAATCCATTCTTTTCCACTCCGGTGGCCAGCTCTCTTCATCTTCTGCTCTACCCTTTGGACTTGTTTCTTGGCCCCATTCATTTGTGGGCCCATGCCGAAAGGATGCACAATCTTGAGATACCTGCTTTGGTAGTCCTCACCTTACTGCATTCCCAGGGCCAGTTAGTATTCTCCCTGCCCCGTTCTTGAAGTGCCCGCCTGGTGCCTCCTCCAAAACACAGACTATGAGCACCACCTCTCTGCAGAGGATGTATTGCAACTGGAAGAACACAAATGACTGTTACTTGACTTCTTTTCCCTAAGGTCAGCGTTCTCTTGGAGAAAAAAAAAAATAAATAAAAAAAAGAAAAAAAGAAAAAGAAAACGCTTGGGTTTAGTTCTAAGTTCCAGATGAAAATATGGCAGACATCCTCTGGTAACTGTGGATACAATGATGTGACCAACTGTCTCATGTTCCTGCTGCCACAACCTTAATTGAAGTGTACTCCCTGGCATGCCTTCCCTGCCATGACAGACCAAAGTAAACCTTCCTTCTTCAACATTCTTTTGCTGGGTATTTTGTCATGCCAATGAAAAGAAAGTAACAAATATAGTTGGGAATGAAAGGTCTGTTTTTCTTTTCTCAGTCAGCCACGCATAGGAGTTGGTAGATTGAAGCATGATTCTAACTAATCTTAACAATAAAAACCTGGAGTCAGATATTAAGGGTAAAAGCTGAAAGATCAGAGAAGCAGAGCGGCAGCCACTAGAAACTTCTTACCTCTACGAATCCTCAGACCAAATGGGGTGGGGGCTGAGATCCTGTCTCCACCCACCTTACATTCCTGTCTCCACCTCCCTAGTGCTGGGATTAAAGGTGTGTACTACCACCACCTGGCTCCATTCTCTTTTAGACCAGTTCAATCTCATGTAGCCTAGGGTGGCCTTGAACTCCTGATCTTCCTGCTTCCTCCTCCCAAATGCTGGGGTTAAAGGTGTGTGCCACCACTGCCTGGCCTCTATGGCTAGCTCTGCCCTCTGATCTCCAGGCAAGTTTTATTTGTTAGAACACAAACAAACTATCACACACCAGTAGTTACTTTAGATACTCTGCTCAGAAACTTCTGAGCATATACTATTATTTGCTCTATAAAGCACTCAACTGACCATTTTGGAAAAATCTACTAGCAGATCTACTATAGGGCATATGGGACTTTTGATTAGGATTTCAGTACCAACAATGATATTCCCTGCTGTAGAGTGGGCCCCAGACCCCATCAGATAGTGGTTAGTTACCCCTTAACAATCATGCATGCCATTATTACAGCATTGGGCACATCTTGCATACCAGTTCAGTATTGTAGTGGTCCAGTGCTGAGTAAGAACATTGATGTCATTTTCCCCCAGTAGCCTAAATAACATCTTCTGACACTATGAAAGCTGGCCATCAGGGAAGAAGTTTCCTGGTTTATTTGAGATTGGTTTTTTCTGTTTCCTGCACCCAAAATGCATTATAGTGTTGTGGTGGTTTGAATGAGAATGGCCTCGGTAGGCTCATATATTTGAATGCTTAGTTATTAGACAGTGGCACTACTTGAGAAGGATTAGGAGGTGTGGCATTGTTGGAGTAGATGCAGCCTTGTTGGAAGAAGTGTGTCACTAGGGGTGGGCTTTGAGGTTTCAAAAGCCCATGCCAAGCTCAGAGTCTCTCTCTTCCTGCTGCTTGCAGGCCCAGATGTAGAACTCTCAGCTACTTCTGTCTGTACCTTATCTGCCTGTGCGCCGCCATGTTCACCACCATGATAATGAACTAAACCTCTGAAACCTGAAGCAAGCTCTAATTAAATGTCGTCTTTTGTAAGAGTTGCTGTGGTCATAGTGTCTCTTCACAGCAACAGAATGGTGACTAAGACAGGTGTCTTCAGCACTAGGGCCATGCAGTTATGGTAGGTAGCCGAAGGCAATGAGAACAGCCTACATTGTTTTGGAGACATTTGGGGCCTGACTAATACCTTGCTAAGGAAGTATCTCAAGTTGTACACTATGAGTTTTATTTAACAGACATGTCTTTTTGGGAGCAGTGTTGTCTACCTTTGTGGGGTAATTCTGTTTGAACTCTTTTTATTTTATAGTTATATTTTGAAATTAGCTTACTGAATACTGGATTTCTGTAATTTTTTTCATAGCTCTTTATTTTGGGCTAATAACCCACCACTCTCTCCTCTCCTTTATGTACCCCACTTAATCCTTTAACTCCCACCTCTTCTCTCATATCTCATTTATTCTAACATTTCCCATTTTCCTTCCTTGTGGTTAACCCTCTACCCCTCACATCTTGGTTCTCCCTGTACTACTGTACTGCTTCCTGCTCAAGCCTTCCGATCCCCAGTATTTCACCTCTCTACTTTCCTTTTGCCTGTAATCTACTCCCGTAAGGGCCTTCTCTGGCTCTGAAACTTGTCCTTCAAGTGAAACACATACAGAGAGAACACGTGGCGCTTATCTTTCTGCACCTGATATCCCTTACTCGGTATTTTTTTTCCTGCTTCATCCATTTACATGCAAATTTCAGGATTTCATTTTCCTTTACAGTTGAGTAATATTTCATTGTGTGTATGTGCCTCATTTGTCTTATTCAGTCATCTGTGGATGGGCATACAGGTTGATTTCAATTTCCTAGCTATTGTAAGTAGAGTGACAATGAAATGGAATCAGCTGCTGTTATTTTTGTAAATGCTCTCAAATCGCCTTCTAAATATTTATGCTTATACTCAAAAGCTGGGGTCATTTTCGGTCTTGGATCAGAAGCTTCCATTTGCAGAAAGCAGCAGTCAGTGCCGAGAAGTCAGTGCCGAGATGCACAATTGGAGAAAGTGCTGAGAATAAGAAACGGAATGGTTAGCCCTAATGGGACAGCCTCATCAACCCCTACTCCTGCCAACTCTCAGAGACCACTGTGGGAGAGGAGGCAGAAAGAACGAGAAGACAGAGGATGGAGAAGGCTGTGGGGTGCTTCTGGACATGACAGTGTTGCACTCACGAACTCACAGCAGCCATGGCTATCTGCACAAGACCTGCATAAGATCAAGCCAACCAAAACTCCAGCGTAGGTGGAGGAGCTCTCAAGACTGTACTCCTTACTGAGAAGCTATGAACAGTTCACAGCTGCTGGGAGAGGGAGGGTTTTCTTTTTTAACCGCTAGTAGGTGTCTCATGATCCAGCGCATGGTTCCATGTACTCATGTGATATCATATGGGTATTACTAAATGGACACAGTGGGTTATAGAAGAAAAGGAGACAGGGAAAGAGGAGGAGGAGATGAAATTGAAAGAGGGACATGTTGAAGGAAATACAGAGGGAATTGGAGGAAAATTCATGGAGTGGATATGATAGTATTGCATTGTATGGCATGGTGTGTGTGTGTGTGTGTGTGTGTGTGTGTGTGTGTGTATGAAATTCTTAAGAATCAAAAAATTTAAAAATTAAAGTTAAAGTAATAAAACACCTAACTAGGTTAGGCTATAATAAACCTGCTATAGCATCTGGGCTTTTCAGAAACCCAAGAATATGCTGGGCATAATCTGTTACTTTTTTCTCACTATGAAAATATCCTGTTGACACAATCAGGTTAACTCTATATATTCTGGGGGAAAAAAATCCTGCTAGCTTCATTCCAAGGAATGGAAAGCCTTCCTTTTTTTATGAAATAGCACAGCCTACTGACACTCATAAGCACTGCAGGGAAATTCAGAAGGTTTTTTGGGGGGGGGCATGGATAAAATTGGTCGGCCTATGGTTGCTCCTTTGTTAGGAAAATCACATTTCAAAATACCTGTTGTTTTCAGAGGAACAATAACCTCCATATAACAATGACCTCCAAATGAGAAAATATGGTTCATGTAACTCAGTGTTATTTTTAAGTCTTGAATCTCTGATATTTTCATCATGCTACATAAGCAAAGCAACTTCTACCCTAGGAAAATCACAGTGGAAATTTCAAAACAAATTGAGTTTTCATCTCTAATTATTTCAAGCTGCAATCATGCTCAGATTCTAGGGCATTTCTTATTTAAAGCTACACTGCCAAAGTGTACTTGTTTCGAAACTTCTGTTCCATTCCCCAGGCAATGAGCATGGCGTTCTGTGCTGAATAAGCCACTCTACTATGTCTTTCAGCTCCCCCACCAGCCTCCTATTCCGATTTCAAATCACACACATTCTGAGCCCCATCCATCTCAGTGCCATCTACATCCCTCCAGAAATACTGTAAGAGGTCCACAGCCAGAGGCTCAGAGAAATGAGAACAGGCCCCAGGACTGACCCAAATTAGACTGGCCTAAAATAAATCATGTCAGCATGTCTTAATATTACTCCTGTACAGGCAGCATTTTTCTAGGCTATTGTTCTTTAGACATGGCCATAGCTACTTTTACAGCAGAGCTGAGTGTGCCAAGCATCCCATGGAAAGAGCAGGCCACAGGAACTCATGGAGAAAGCTATGTGAGAAGGGGGTCCTCGGATGACAATGGTGAACTCAATTTTAATTCGAAATAATGTTCCTCTCCCCCGCTACTGCAGCCCTGTAATGTTATGGAAAGCAGAACGGATTGCCTTCCTAGTGCCTTCTATATGTCCTCAATGTGAATGCTATTATTCCATAAGGGTTTGCTCCTTTTGTTATATAGGCTAGGAAGCTACACAGGGATCAGGAAAGGGGAGAGGCTGGGCCTGCGAGCAGATCCTGTGAGGCTATCGTCGTCTTATTAGGAAAGAACCCCAGAAAGGTGTTCAGAGAGGAAAGTGCTTCCCATCACTCTTCAGCATCTTTATTATGAGATCAATGAAATCCAACAGCCAGCAAATGTCGCAGACGCACTGCTCAGACATATCTAGAAAATCTCTCAGCTGGGTGAAGTGTCCCCTGACTTAACTGTCCCTTTCTTCAGTCCTCTTTTGTGCAGTCAGTGAGGAGCACTGAGCATGTCCTTCACCTTAGGCCTGCCTCTCCCTGTAGACCATACGCTTCTTCCCCTTTCCTCTTGGTTTCAGGACAAGCCATGTCTCCTTCCTGTTTCTACCTGCCTTCTAGAAACTCGGTGTAGTTTGGCTTAGATGACTCACTTGTGTGTCAGAAGCCTCCGAGAAGTCTCCAGTCTGATGATGCCATCAGACACCAGGGAAAGCTAGCAGGATTGGAACCCAAGCTGCTGGGAGTTCTGGTCCCTTTCATTTCCTTCCATCTCAAATCTTTTTATTCTAGACGCATTAATCAAGGCACTAAGAGTACAGCGTTGATAATATATACCATCATATTACAACCATTTGAAGAACAAATTAGCCCAAAATTTAATTTGATCAGATGGGAATGCATGTGTTAAGTGAAAAGACGTGAGGGGGAAAAAAGTAGCATTTTCTGAATGTTGTCTAGCATTCTGTTCCAATAGAATAAGCGACAAATCTGTAAATGTTAATGAGGGAGAAATAGCAATGACCTCAGGGTTGTAGAAGATTCCATTTGTAGGTGTTTTCATTTTCTGTCCATCTTTTAAAGAGAGTTAATACATGTTTCTTTCCAAAGTTTCAAGTTGAGCCTGATGTGGTGGCTGAAGCTTGTAATCCCAGTATCTAGGAGACAGGAGGTTTTCACCACGAGTTTGAAGCCAAACTCAGCTGCATGGAAAGTTCCCGCTCTAATTGTACAATAGTGTGAAAGGCCCTGTCTATTTGCCAAAAACAAACAGTAAATACATAAATTCCCCAGGCCCCCAGGTTTAAAGAGAACTAGACAGAATTGGGGCAAGGGCCATGTTGGGCCCACAGAAATGTCTTAGAATGAGCTCAGTCTTTGCAAAGGTATGATCTGCTACTGTGATGTGGACTTAGGTCTATCTTCCAGATGGGTTATTTGGGACTCAGCAATGATAATCAGATAACCTGAATGCCTAATACAGAAGAAAATAGGGAGCTAGGGCACTGTTAGTGGGGTACAGAGGGTCTGTGCTCTTTGATATTTTTCTGCTTCGCAACTTCTGACTGGATGCTCCTCAATTAAGAATTCACTTGTACTGAGAATTTCCAAAGTGCAAAAGTTTCACAGGATTTCAGAAGAGAAAAGCTCTAATCCTTGTTCTCATGGCAGTGACAGCATAATTTTGATAAGAAACACACACACACACATGCACACACGCACGCACGCACACATGCATGCAACTAACTTAGGTGGAGAAGGATCAGCCCAAGCTGTGAGAGAGAGGGAAAAACCTAAGGGTGGAATCACCTAGGCAATGGGGATGAATATGCATCTTCTAGGTGAAGTGCTGAGCAGAGGCAGAGGCTGTGGTTCAGGGAAGGGAGCTGAGGGTTAATGTGCAGAGGGACAGGACCAGAGCAGGAGCTGAGCCCAGCCTGGAAAAGCAGACAGAGAAGAATGGGACATCTGCAGGAGCTGTGTATGCATGTGTGTATGTGAGCATATGCCTGTGTGAGTGTGTGCATATGTGTGTGCATGTGCATGTGTGTGTGTGTGAGCATATGCCTGTATGAGCATGTGCATATGTGTGTGTGCATGTGTATGTGCCCATGCAAGTGTGCATGTATGTTCACATGTGTAATGGGAGCTAGAAACAAATGTGGAGAATATGAGAAAACACTGAGCTGTGACTTAAGGGGTAGGAGTCTAGCCCTAGCTGCGTTGCTGGCTGGAAATGTCACTTCAGTGTAATAGTCAACATTTCATAGCCTTGATTTCAGCATCGAGGAACTGGAGGAGATTATCTCCGAAGAAATACTGTATCATCAGCTGCAAAGCAATGCTGTTTTTTATTTTGTTTTGTATCTCAGAAACAACTGTTTTATCCCTTAAACCCAAACAAGTCTTGTCATTAGGAAGAGGGAGATGGGGAGAGGGAGAGAGGAAAGGAGGGAAGGACTGAGGAAGGGATGAGAGAGATTGAGGTTGTATGATTACTATTGTGAAACTGACCAATACAATTTCTATCAAACCCATCTTGTTTCTTCCTTTGCTTCTGCTGATTTATCACTTGCTGTAGGATGCTGCTGAGGATGCCATTCATTACGCACAAAGCACTGAGGGGTATTTCTCTCCAGACTTTTTTTTTTTTTTTGGTTTTTCGAGACAAGGTTTCTGTGTAGCTTTGCGCCTTTCCTGGAACTCGCTTTGGAGACCAGGCTGGCCTCGAACTCACAGAGATCCGCCTGCCTCTGCCTCCCGAGTGCTGGGATTAAAGGCGTGCGCCACCACCACCCAGCTCTCTCCAGACTTTTAATCAGGAGGCAGGAGTTACAGTTGAGAAGGTGACCTTCTCCTCCAGGACCCCAGGAACTATAAAGAATTGACTTCCCTCTTCGGGGTTTGATGTTGTGGGAAGTCTGGGGCCAGATCAAGGCCAGCGTTTTGCAACCCCACTGGCCTGTCTGCAGTCTGCCCTCTCCCTTTGCTGTGTCTTTCTGCTCTTTTAGTCTTTCGTGGGCTGATTTTCTCTTCATCTTTTTAGTTAATTTTTACCTTCCTATGTGATATACATTTGGGCTCTTTATCCCTGAATAAAAGGCTTAAAATAAATATACATAAACAAACAACCTGTACAACTAAAAGCGTTGCTTTTTGGACCCATAGTCAGCAAACCACAAGCCACCAAATCCAGCATGGCACCTGTTTTTGCATGACCCATAAGCTAAAAGTACTTTTTACGTCTTTTAATGACATGAGGGGAGGGGAATGCGAAGAATATCTGTGACATGTTAAAATTATATAAAATTCAAATTTCGGTGCCAATAAATAGTTATGTTGGGATATAGTTCAGTTATTTATGTATTATCTATGGCTACCTTCCTCAACCATAGAAGAGGTCAGAAAATACAACAGAAGCTAACCAACCCCTCAAGCTTAAAATATGTACTACTTAAAAAACATATGTACTACTTACAGGAAAAGCTTGCTGACCCCTGGATTAGCATCACTTTACATCTGTATCAGTTATTAGCACATTCCTGCCATTATTAGTATAATCAGATTGCCCTAAACCTAGAAATATGCCGCCCCTTAGCAGTCTAGATATGTCTTGTACTTTGTTCAAACCTGCTTTTCAGTATATTTCGTTTAATCTTGACTCAGCTGTGTGTTTACTGCCTGCCTCACAGTTCAATGTGTTGTAATAGAAATGGTTAATGCCCAGCCTCATAGAAACGACTGCTCTCTTGGTGGTTATTTTGTAGCCTCCAATACAACAGATTTTTACACTTCTACTTTTTCTGAGAATTCTAAGCTAAAAGAAGGATCTCCACTCCAACTTGGAACACTTTTTCACCATTCTCAAAGTCTTCCCTCCAATTTCTTTTCAGTTTATACACATGTTTGTATATTTACTGGTTTATCCTCCTTTCCTGGTCAACTTTAGTTAGAAATAGTACCGGGTCTCCATGGGAACACAGCCCAACACTCCCTCAGGGAAGATGAAGGGCCTCAGCAGCTGGCCCTGGGCTGAAGGCTGCAATGGCATTTGCCCATATTAGGAAGAAGACAGCTTCTTCCTTGCTCCCAGACTGCAGGGCTCTGAAGCTCACATGGGACCTGCATGGACTGGGCGATGCTATCATGTTTCATTGCCTTTTACTCCTGAGAAAAATCTCCTATGATTTGTGTCAGCTGACGGGCTTGCATCTCCCCTCGCCCTCAGACTGACCAACAGGTGCTGTAGGGGAACTGGGAAGAGAACATGAATGTAGTGTCTACTGTGTGTTAGGTATCCAATACATCATTTCAAAATCAATATCTCAATTCTCAAACTGGCAGAGTTGGGATATGCTTCTGGCCTGCTTAATGCTCGAGTTTATCCCCTTTCCACTACATATGAAACAGAATGATATCTTTCAAGATGAATAGAAAGGACAAAGTCAAACAGACATGTCTTCACACAGTCATTGTCCTTTCTCACACCTTTTACCCTGGGAGGAAACATTATAATAAAGAAAAGCCCAGGCTTAACCATGCCCCAACTATTTTTTTATAAGAAATGAAGGTAGGAGCCAAGTTGAAGAGGAACCAAAGGAGTCATAGTCCTCTTCCCTAAAACTCCCTCTTTAACAGTTAAAGGAAATCTCCTAAATAATGATAATTAACAGGTGTCTTGAGAGAAGAAATGAAGCTCTGTGGAAACTGGGAGAAGTGTAATAAAGGAAGCCCCAGGAAGATGTGTAGGAACACAGCAATTCATCATGACTCAAAGCTTTGACTGTTTCACGGGGTCAACAAGTTTAACTTGGCTCTCCTCTCCTCAAATTCATAAAATTTAATGTGTTCTTTGAGGTCCCATTTCTTAGGAGAGCATGATCTAGGATTATAGGTGTTTGTCCAAGAGCTTGTCTACACAGGGCATCCCCTGAATCACAGAGCCTTGCTCTTGTGAAGAATTTCCCCAAATCACGTAAAGGATGGGATCCCCAGATGTAGCTGAGGAGCAGGTTAAAGGCTGACCACAAGGGAGGTGGGCTCCAGGCCCCATCTTCAGCAGAAGCAACTCAACTCTCAGTTGTTTGAAGAAAGTGTTCCTGGTTGTCACAAACTCTTAAGAAGCACTGTCCTAGAATGTATCTGTATCCAAACAATGGCACATAGCCCTGAATGTGGAGAGGTATTGGAACAAGGGCTTTTGAAGGGGGATGCATACTCTCTGAAGGGTTATATAAATAAGAGTTCATGGTAGCACTATGTACCCTATGACAAACACAGAGAAACAATGCATCTCCCCCTTCACCTGATCTGCATGCACACACCACTCTCACAACTACCACTGAGAGTCAAAGGGAGCACGGGAAGGCAGTGAGGGGGTGTGAGGAGGCCGAGGGAGAAGCCTCCTGCCCAATGCAGGGTCAGAAGGGAGGCAGTGAGGAATAAACAGCATGTGCTGCACCCCAGTGTGTGCAGCTGAGTTCTCCTAGAGAGATGGGGGACCCTTCCTGGTCCTCACTGCTAAGGCAACATGGGGTAGACTGTCCTGAGCTCTCCGAGCATCCACAGAAGTCTATTCCTCTCCTGCACCAGCCCTTTATTATATAAACCATCTGTGTAAAACACGTTGCTCTCCAGAGAGGAGCCACATTATTGCAAATTGCTTTATTAATAAAATTAGCTGGTAAATCAGAACAGCAGCTACTCTACTAAAATAGACCTTTAGAATGGGAAAATGAAGCCATTGGGGACAGCTTGTACATGAAAAAAAGAAAAGAAGAGAGAAAAAAAAACCTCACCCTGAGAAGTCCAAGTTTTGACATTAGTTTAGGACAAGCATCCTTTACCCATGTTTTGGGTATCCTTGTCCTTCTAAGTGGATTTTACTTAACCTCCAGACTCTGGAGGAGGAAGGCTCCATGCAGATGCTCAGATTCTGCAGCTGACTTAGTACAATACAGCTTACAGAAGGCGGGACAAATTGCTTTAAAAAACAAACAATATTTACCTTCTCAGAGCAACTGATAAATACACACTCAACCTCACACGAAGAAATATATATATATATATGTATATATGTATGTATGTATGTATGTATGTATGTATGTATGTATGTATGTATACATATCCCTTTCATTACCAAATAATAGTATTGGAAGGCTAGTGCAGAACAGGAGATTTTTCTTGGACTATGTTGATAAAAAGTACCGTCATTTCAAGAAGAACCTGAACTAGCCCACATGATTTAGGCTTAAAAGAAGGTAATAACAGTGGAAGCCTGAGCAGCATTGGAAAACATTCTGCTCAACTTGATCAATTGCCTGGAGGAGCATGGAGTCCACGATATTCATTACAAGCTTCTCAGTCACCTACTTCCTCAGAGCCAAAGCTGTTTGTACTGGCAGCATATGGCCTTCCTCTCACAAGGGGGCTTGGGCCCTTCCACAGGTGTGCTTGACGCTTTTTTGCGTCAGTCACCCTTTGAGCAGAGAACGATAGTGGAAAGTAAAAGCAAGCAAGCCAAAGACTCAAGAAGGCAGCCGGTTGCATTTGATTTTTTTCCTTCCCCGTAACATCTTATCTTGCTATTTCAATCTTTACTCTCTAACAGCAAAAATCTTTGACTTCAGTACAATTTCTGGCTAAGTTTTATTGCAATCAACAGTACCTGTAGGCCATGCCTGTCTTCGCCTTGGTGGTTTCCCGCAACGAAACTCCATGGGCACGTAAAAACTTCTCCACGGATCTCCATTCTGTAGTCCCACTTGGTCTAACAGGCCAGCAGGTTCCCTGAGGCTGAGTCTTGGCCACTGTGAGGTGCCGTCGGCATTTTATAGCTGATTCACTGGATTTAGGCAGACCTAGCTTAGGGCTGGGGATGTCTGCACAGGCAGGTTTATAAAGGTGCATAGTTCAAAAGCCCGAGAAGACAAAGCAAACTTCACAGCACTTAGCTTTAAGACTGGTCGAGACTAACTCAGGCTTTCTGGATTTGGTCCATCCCTAAAAGGGACCAGCTTGCTTTTTTTTTTTTTTTTTTTCAGATCTCCCTTCCTATTATTTTAATCTGAGCAGGCTCCCAAGTCCCCCGGCAGAGTTCTTGGTTGCGCGTCTCTGCCTAGGCTTGGGCAGAAAAGAGCCTGATGGAAGCCAACAATCTTTTTCTTCTCTTTAAAAGTCTCAGAGTCAGATGAAAGAGAGCTATGTATTGGCTCTAGGGAAAAATGTGAGCATGTTTTCCCATGTCTTTCTATTTAGGTAAAAGAACTATTTTAGTAGGATACCAGCCAGATCTGCTACCATAAAGTCTTGGGAATGAGTCATAAATGCATCAGTAGACCTCTCTAAATTATCAAATCGTTCATAAACAAGTGATCTTTATACTAACGTCAGGATTCAGTTTTTAGTTATTTCTGTCAGATTAGGAAACATCAATGAAGTGGGTATAAGAAACAGAAAGCCTATACAAACACGGACAACTGGGTGTTTAAAAAGCCTAGGTGGAAGGATAGAGCTTTCAACAGGCGGAGCATTAGACATTCGTGAGGATAACAAAACAAAATCGGAAGAAGAAGGTAAGTAAGCCTGAGCTGGAGAAATGGCTCAGCTGTTGAGAAAGCTTCCGGCTCTTACAGGCACCCGAGCTTGGTTCCCAGGACCACACTGGGAGGTTCACAACCACGGGAAATCCCAGCTCCAGGGATCTGGCGTCTACCTTTGAGTGCGGCAGGCCCATGCCCTCATGTGCACATTCCCACACAGATACGCACACATCATGATTTAAAAAACAAAGGTGAATCCTGGACCTAAGCAGGTTCACAATCCTAACGGTCTTTCTTCACCGTAATTCAAGCACAACTGACTTCTCTGTTTCCTCGTCCTCACCCAAGTAAAGATGGAAACTGGACAAAAATAGCAATTAGGGCCAGGTAAACGGAGAGCTGCAGCGGAAGCTGACAGCAGCAGGAGACTGCAGAAGAATGGGGGAAAGAACGCAGAAACTCGAGTAACAAATGCTTTCCCTGATTTCCAAGGCATCTCATACATCTTAACAACCCCAGGGGACATTTAATTTTTTAAATTAATCTATTAAAATAAAAACCATCTAACATACAATGCAGAGTCTGAAAGCAAATGACTTAGCAGCAGCAGGGAATTGAAAATGTTCCGTAGCCACACCTCCATCTTTCAGCAACACTCCTCCACTCATCTGAAGTAAGATGTCCCAGGCAATAATCAATTTATTCTACCTACTTCCTCAACTTCAGAAAACCCCTCAACCCACAATGTGCCAGGATGGATTTACTTGCGTTTGATATTTTATCCAAAGAGAATCATGGGTGGTATGCCACTTTGTATCTGGCTTCTTCCACTTAACCCAAGGTTCCGGAGGTCCACCCATGTTATTACAATTCACTTATCTATGTCCCTGAATAATGTTCCATTGTATGCACGTACCACCACCACAGTTGGTTCATTCATTCCTCAGTTGAGAAACACTGGGATATTTTTCACTGGATGGCCATTTTGAACAATCCTGTTATGAAATGTGTGGATGTGCAGACACTTTAACACCAAGGTTTGCTTCAGCAGTATTCATAATAGCTATGTTGTGAAACCAACCTAAGGAGTCCACAGCAGAGGAGTGAGTGAGGAAAATGTGGAATACAAGCAAGGTGGAATTCTGTTCAGCCATAAAGAGTGATGCTACTGGAGACCATCATGTAGCAAATTACAGTGATCACAGAAAGACAAATATAGGTACACGAGATGACACAAAGGTAGAAATAAAACTGTTTATGAGGGATAACATGTTCAACGTGAACTATATTAACATAAGTACAAAACCGTTTTGTACTTAAATATATTAATGTAAGTAAAAAAAATCAATAAAATAAAATTTAGAAGATTTTTTTTAAGAACATGCCTAAGAGTAGAATTACAGGATCGTATGAGACATCTACATATAAGTTTTGAGACATGACCAAGCTGTTTTCCATGAGAAATGAGCCATTTTACCTTCTAGCTTTGCACACGGTTTCAAATCTCAATGCATCTATGGCAGCAGCTCATTGTATGGCGTGCATTCAAGTGTAAGTGGAGGATACATCATTGCGGTTTTCATTCACATTTCCCTCATCATTACTGGAGCAGACTGCTTTTCTTTATCTTGAATAGCTTTTTAAGAAGAATGTTTAAGTTCTTTTGCACTTTTCAATTCGTATGCTTTTTTTGTTGACTTGTCAGAGTCTTTATGTGATCTTACTATTAAAGTCCTGACACTTACACTGTTCTAGCACTTCCCCACATCCTGTAGGTTGTCACTTTGCATTTTTCAAGGCTTCCTTGTTTCATTCTTTGATGTTTTCAACATGTATATAATGAACTTTGGTCCTTATCCCCTAGCGCCTGTCTGAACTCCCTCCTCCCACTGGAACCCGGCTTCTCAGCAAGTCTCCTATTTTCATGCCTGTGTGTGTGTGTGTGTGTGTGTGTGTGTGTGTGTGTGTGTGTGTGTAAGAGAGAGACAGAGAGACAGAGAGGGGAGTGGTTGGAGACTAGGTTCAGATAACGGTGCCTGCTTGAGCATGGGTGGGAGGTTATTTACTGGAGCATGGTAATTAATGTATCAGTGGTCCAAGACTTATTTCCTTTGCTTGCCTAATTAGTGCTTCTAACAAAAAGTTGAATAGAAATGAAAATAAGCATCCTTTTCTTGCACCTGATTTTAGAGATAAATTGTTCAGTCTTTCACTGCTGGTTAAAATTATGGTCATGGGCTTCTCACATATTAAATTTTTTTTTATGCCTAAGTAGTTTCCTTCTATTACTAATTTGTTAAATGTTATTCTTTTTTTTCTTTTTTTTTTTTTGGTTTTTGGTTTTTGGAGGCAGAGTTTCCCTGTACAGCCCTGGCTGTCCTGGAACTCGCTCTGTAGACCAGGCTGACCTCAAACTCACAGAGATCTGCCTGCCTCTGCCTCCAAAGTGCTGGGATTAAAGGTGTGCACCACCAAAAAAAAAAAAAAAGAAAAAGAGAGAAAGAAAGAAAGAAAGAAAGAAAGAAAGAAAGAAAGAAAGAAAGAAAGAAAGAAAGAAGGGAGGAAGGAAGGAAGGAAGGAAAGAAGAAAGAAAGAAAGAAAGAAAGAAAGAAAGAAAGA
>CABHPR010150717.1:0-23725 GCA_902168415.1 Peromyscus melanophrys | reverse complement strand
AGAAAGAAAGAAAGAAAGAAAGAAAGAAAGAAAGAAAGAAAGAAAGAAAGAAAGAAAGTGACCCCTCTTCCTCTGGCCACCACCAACTATGAATATTCCTCAGGAGGGTTAGGCCACAGAAGCCCTTTTCTCTTTCCAGATCAGATGTGGAGGGCCAAACTCGTGCATGTCTTGTGCACGTAACCACAGCTGCATTGAGTGTATGAGCACATGATCATGACGCATCCAGAAGACACTTTTCCACAGCAGTCTTCATGAACCTCTGGCTCTTACAATCTCTTTGCCCCTTCTTCCACAGCAGAGGACATTTTAACAGAGCATAATAGTTAATATCCTCTATGATAAACTCGCATTGTCAAATTATTTCTTCAGGTTTAAAAATTACATTAAAGCCCTAATACTTTTAGTTTCAATTACTGGGAAAATCACTTTGGTGAAAGTTTTATTAGATCCCAACGTCAGATGAATGGAGCCTCATTTTCTCTTTTTGGAACTATCATCCGCCGGTCCTCCCAAGATTTTCTTCAGTTAACACTAATTTGGTGGACTAGCCTAAGAAGGGCAACTTTGCTCTCAGCTGTTTCTTTTTGGTGGCTGTCCTACTTGTCTCTTGATTTGCATCCCCACAAACCCCTGTGCGTCCATCCCTGTTGAAACTTTGTTGCAATGATGCATTTGGTATGCTATTTTCCCTCATGTTTTCTTGCCTCCCTGTTCCCTTCCAAAAAGAATCACTTCAAATTTCTGTACAATTCCCCGCACACTTCTAATATCACACACACTACCATAGTCCTGTGTCCTTGAACACACGCTACGGCTGTTGGGCAGGAGGCCTTCCTGAATAGTCCCTGTGTGTCTAAAACTAGACCATGATGATGTTGAAATCTTTTTAGTGAATTAACTTTCTAGTTTGATTACTAGAGATTATTTCAGTGTTACACATATGTTAATGAAAGACCATCCTGGGATGTGCATCTGTTCTGGGTTTCGTTGCTGTGTTGGTTTTTTCTTTCTTCCTATTTACTTTACTGCTTCTTTTTCTTTCTTCTTTTTTTTTTTTCTTCTATCTCTGAAGACAGGTATCATCGGAAATGTATTTAACTGAAAATACTTTAAAACACATGTAAACTTAATACTTTTCTACCATATCTTTTGGATAATTCACCATCTGGAATGCAAAATACTGCAAACAAGTTTAATCACTTAAAATGTGTGTAACAAGCAACTGTTATTTGGATAGTCTCATCATTCAAATTCCTAAGCTTGCAGACAGAGCTGGTCTTTTAGCACATCTTGCTTGTGGATTGTTTATACTGATTAGCAGCTCCTTAGCCCAAGAGGAAGTTAAACAACGTAACAGCTCTTTTGTACAGTTCGTTTCATTCTTAACACTCACTGTAAGCAAATGAAATGTGAATATTAAACTATGAAATGCACTCTGAGCTTTATTTTTTTAGTAATGAATTTTAAATGAGAGATATTTGTACTAAAACAAGATCCCTTGAACATGAAGTGGAATTGTCTTAACTAATTATTCTCAGAGTCCTCACCACTCTGTGTATACACACACACACACACACACACAAACACACACACACAAACACATACACACACACACACACACACACACACACACACACACACACACACACACACACAACTGATTGAAGGTAGTGACTCAGAGAAGAAATGACTAATGCAAAACCACACTGTATCCTGCTTCTGGCAACTGAATGGCTGACTGCCATCAAGCATCTGTAGGTTTTATTATGAAAAACACATAATAAATATCATTTGAGTGGATATACTAACCAAGACATTCCTCCTAGAAGCACACACCAGGATGGTTCTGAAATAACAGACTGAATCAACAGGTCACTTGACTCTGGACCCATGCTCTCTGACTTATGTTTCCGTGTGCCTGATCCTGTCTCATGAGATGCCAGGCTGTGTGTCTGGCGCCAGAGGCTGTGGCTGTTGCCATGGAAAGGAAGGAGCTGCTGCACTACCAAGATGTCCCCTCCCAACCCAAAGGAGGAGGATGGGAACATGAGCTTCAGGGAGCCTCAGCAGGCCTCCTGTGATCCTTGGGGATGCACGGAACTTCGAGATTCAGAACGAGAGCTGAGTGTTCGTGGACGGACACAGAAGGATGTTTACTTCATCAGTGTCCCATGTCCCTGCCAGCCTGGTATCAGATCACCTTCTCCAGTTTTCTGAAGTGTCATCAGCCTTCTCAGTGAAACAGGAAAGTTGAAATCCAAGCAGGGAAGTGCAAAGAGATTGACTCAGCATGTGCCCAAGGAAAGGTCAGGTCAAAGGATCAGGCTTTGAAAGAAAGGAATATTATTAAAACTGACGGGTAGTACAGATCTCTCCTTGTTAAAGGGAATTGCCAAATTCATGTTGCTTACTTGAACCACTGCCCTGGGGTAGAGTCTAGCTAGCTGTAGCATGTCCATTTCTCTTTCTTCTTAAGCATGCATTTGGACTGCAAGTCCCAGCATCCCATTGAGTTAGTGTGGTCACGTGACTGACTTCCACCCCCTGTAACTCACAGATAGTAGCACCCTCCATGTGATCTTCCCTCCTTTCTCCCTTCTATCTGAGGGATGGATGTCAATGCTCAAGCCATCTAAGGAAACAAGGTAAAGATGACAAAGCACTCACCTCAGGTCCCATCCAAGTGGACTTCAGGCTTGTGGCTGGACTTGAAAAGTAAATATTCTTATATTGGGTCACTCATGTGTCAGGATTTAGCAGCTAGGGGTAGCTTTGTGATCAAAGGCTTCATTAGGTAAGAAGTATTTGCGCACAGCCATACCATCAACATTAGGAGGCCTTCCTCAGTTAGGGACAGCAGTCTGGATGGAAGCCCACTTTAAATCTCTGGCAACCAAAGAAGTACTTGTCAAGTTTCCCTTTGCCAAATTTAGATCTTACTGTATGTGTGTGCCCATACACATAAAACTGTCAATTTCTCTGAACTCAGAGTGGAGATTCCTCTCTAACACCGGAAGACTGACACTTGATGACGTTTAACATATCCAGAAGGCTGTGACTGAAGGAATGCAGCTTCAGCTATCATCTCCAGAGGAATGTGGGCAAGCATTCCTCAGCCCGCTGTCCTGCTTCATTCCCACAAAACAAAAGCACAGAACCCAACAGGAAGAGTTTCTGGCAAGATATCAGCACACACGGCATTCAGTGACGAGCACTGGAAACGCCGGGGTGGTTGTTTCCGTCTACCTTCTTGGAACTCAAATGAGGCAGGCCCAGCCAAGAACTGTTTCAAATACAGTTGATGAAACAGAGGTCAATACATCTAACAGGAGATGCCCCCTTGAGTGTCTCCAGATGGATCCTTTGATAGGAAAAGGTCAGGTGGGAAAAAAGCCTGAAGAAATAATGCAGTTCATAGTACATGCCATTGACACAGCCTTTGAGTGACCATGTGATTTCCTCCTCATCCAGCCCTTTCCTAGGCAAGAAGCAAGAACCTCAAACATGAGAGGAATGCATGACCCCACATGCATATGTGTCCAGAAACACCACCAGAATTTAAACCTAGGCCTTTCTATTCCAAATCCTAAGGGATCTAGCCACTGCTTGTAGAGTGAGGACTTGGCAGATGGGCACTTGACTCATAGCACTCAGAAAGGATTTTAAGCCCCCTATAACACTTCCCATTGCCAAAGCCAACACCCGTATTTGATATCCATTACCTTCTGTTCAAGCTGTGCACATCCCCTAAGTCCAGATCCAATCACTCTTGCGAAGAATGCAGATCCTTTCTCTTAATTCTATGACCTTCTCATCTAGAGTATTCTTGATTGAAATAGAAATGTCATTACTCCTGTGTACAAGTAGATCTTGTAGTAATTCATCTTTGTGTCACCTTGTATTGACTAGATGCTCAATCAGACTGGAAAATGTGCACTCACTGATCTCACGATTGACATTTGAAATTATCTTCTTGCATACATTTTTATCATAATCTCATATCTTTCACAAATGCTGTCTGAGTCTTCTAAGTTCTGGGATCACTTGTTGCTCTGCTGGCAGGAATGGAGTGTATCAAAACACCTTGAGAACTACCTGTGCAGAGGCTATATCTGGCCTTTAGAAGGGAACAAATTCTGGGATTTCAAGTAGTTCTGATAACAGTGAGAGCAGCATTAGGATGCAGCTCAGCAGACTACTGTTCTACGTAATAAGGAGTATGACTTAAGAAGGTGAAATCTCTATCAGAATGCTGTAACTAAATTTCCACCCCCACCATTGTGTGGTGAATACTGAGTGTCTCTGGTAATTTCCACTAAAGAGTTCAGACTGCTCTGGTTTGGAATGTTAGAACTGCTGTTTAAAGCCTCTTTGTGTCCTAACCCCAATATGCTTTTGCTTCGGAGGACGGTGCTTCCCTAAATACCTGAAGGAATTGTAAGTGAGCAGAGCAGAGTGCTCAGTACTCAGGTGCTGGATAAAGCACACGTTCTTACCATACACCTTCAGAGTTACTCCCTCTTAACAGTCTTTGTAAGCTCTGACCACATAGACCACACATAATGGGTCACACCTCAGTTCTGACCAAAGTATGCAAATAAAATGCATTATTCTTTCAAATCATTTATATTTTAATTTGCTTGTTTTACCACACTTGTTTACAGTGGTAGCCATCTCCTTTTCAAAAAAATAATATTTTCAATGTATTCTTGGAAATTTCCATATGTGCAAACAATATATCTTGATCATAATCAACCCTACCCACTTCCCTCTAATTCCTTCCAGGACCCTCCCAACTTCATGGCCTCCTTTTAAAAATTATTTAGTTAGTTTTAAACTCTGGTGTGGGGTCACGCAATGGGGCAAGGGCAACCCACTAGTGGCCATAGCCCCCAAATAAAAGTTACTCTTCATCCCCCAGCAGCTATCAACTGCCTTTAGCTCTTCAGTTCAGGCCTGAGACGTCCTTTACCCTACATGATGAACTTTTTAACTGGCATGATCTTTGCAGGTCTTGTGTTGTGAACATGTAACAGCCATGCCATTTTCACAGGATAGTATTTCATAGCACTCCTCCCAGTTCTCTGACTCTTACTTTCCTTCTGCCCCCTCTTCTGGGATGTTCCTTGAACCTTAGTGGGGGTGATGATGGGGAGAGTTGATATAGAGGTCCCCCACCCTGCAGCTAAGCACTCACTGTCCTTTATTCTCAGCACTTGGAACAGCCATGAGTCTCTGTATTAACCACTACCCACTGCTATGAGAAGCTGCTGTGACAAAGGTTGGAAGCAGGACAGATCTATGCATATGATGCTCTTTAGTTCTTGTCAACTTGATACAAGCTAGAGTCATCTGAAGAAGAAACTTCAACTGAGAAAAGCCTCAATCAGAGTAGCCCATCGGTAAGTCTTGTAGGGCATTTTCTTAATCAATGATAGTTATGGGAGGGCCCAGGTCACTGTGGGTAGTGTCATTCCTGAGCTGATGATTCTGGCAAATATAAGAAAGGTAGATGAATGTGAGCCTAAGGAATAAGCTAGTAAGCAGCATTTCCTTCACGGCCTCTGCTTCAGTTCTTGTCTCAGGTTCCTGCCTTGAGTTCCTGCTTCCTGACTTGGCCATTTCTTGACGATGGACTGTAACCTGCAAGCCAAGCAAACCTTATCTCTCCAACTTGCCTTTGGTGAGTGTTTTATCACAGCAATAGAAAGCAAACCAGAACATATAAATATAAACATTTAGAAGGCAGCTTAATAATGTGACTATTTAGAAAAACAGCATCAATAGGTTCTCCCCTGAGGCCTGTGGTTCGTGTAGGCATGGGTTTTGATTATGTTTCCCTCATGTGGAGCAGGCCTAAAATCTAATCAAGAGAGCAATTGGCTGCTCCTTGTCTTAGTTACTGTTCTATTTCTATGATAAAACTCCATGACCAAGGCAACATATAATAGAAAGCATTTGATTTATATCTTGACCCAAAAGTAGGAAGCAGAGAGAAATTGACTCAGAATGGGTCTTTTGAAACCTCAAAAAGCTCACCTCCAGTGACACACCTCCTTCAACAAGGCCACACCCCCTAATTCTTCCCAAACACTTCCACTAACTGGGGACCAAATATTCAAATATATGGACTTATGGAGCCATTCTCGTTCAAACTATCACACCCCATAAAGCATCTTGCCACATTTGGACCAGTGAGCACATCCTGGGGATAGATCAGTATTGTAATATTCAGAATCCAGTGCTGTATAATACCACTGATGTCTTTTCTCCCCTAATAGAAAATAGCACCTTCAGTACTATGAAAGCTAACCTGCAAGAAAAGCATTTCCTAGTTAGTTCAAGATTAACTTCTGTGTTCTGCAACCAAAGTGCATGGTGTCTTCAGCAACAGGGTCTTACCATCTAGTTATGGTAGGTAACCAAAAACCAATGCAAATAGCCTGTACTGTTTGGGGTGCCTCTGGGGCCTTCCTGACCCATAACTAATGGGGGGTGGGGTGGAGTAAACCAGTGCCTGGCACTAAGATTTTCATTTAATAACCTATGTCTCCAGGAACAACATTGTTCACTAATATGAGGTATCTCTGTTTAAACTCCTTTTAAAGAACTATATCTTTAATTAGCTTACAAACTAGTAGGGTTTTATTTGGCTCCTTCATACCTTCTGTTTTGGTGAACCTACTATCTATGCCTCTTTTCCTTTCCCTCAGCCCTCTGCCCCCATCCACCCATCTGTACTCAAACCTTTAGCTTCTCATACCCCTCTCCTGCTCTTCCATATCACATATGTTCTATCATCCACTTAATTATAATTTTAATGGGGTTGCAAGACCATGTGTTTCATCTAGCTTGTCCACGCACACTTTATGTTGGTTAATCCTTCCTCTGTCCTCTCTTCCATCTTTATCACTCTACTATCTGCTTGAACCCTCCTGCTCCTAACACTTCTCCCCTCTACTTTTCACTTTTTTTAGTGATTTAATGTGGTGGAAGGGACAGGTATCACGGGGCCTGTGTGGTGGTCACAGGACAACCTGCAAGAGTTAGTTCTCTTTCCTCTATGTAGGTCTAAGGGATCCAACTCAGGTAATCAGTCTTGACTGCAAGCAACTTTACCCACTGAACCTGCTCTCCAGTCCATTAAATCACTGAGTTTTGTATTTCAACAAATTGCTAGGTATGTTAATTAACTTTTTGAGTTTCTGCTTCTTTGACCACAAGGAGCAAGAAGTTGGGTGACTTCCCTGCAATATGCCTTACCTTGTTGCTCTGAGACAGCATCTCTCATTGAACTGGAATCTTACTTTTACTAGTCTAGCCTGGCTGGTCAGTGTCATTTGCCTGTCTGTGTTCCCCTTTGTCTCTGTCCCATTACAATACTGGGGTTACAGGCATGCACAGCTACCTTAGTTGGGTTTTCATTGCTGTGAAGAGACATCATGACCATGGCAACTCTTATGAAAACATCTAATTGGGTGGCTTGCTTACAGTTTCAGAGATTCAATCCATTGTCACCGTTTTGGGGAGCATGGTGGCATGCAGGTAGACATGGGGCTGGAGCTGAGAGTCCTATGTCTTGACTCAGAGGCAACAGGAAGTAGAATGACTCACTTGGCGGTATCTTGAGCATAGGAAACCTCAAAGCCCGCCCCCACAGTGACACAGTTCCTTCAACAAGCCCATACCCACTCCAACAAAGCCACACCTCCTGATAGCGCCACTCTCTATGAAATTATGGAGGCCAAATACATTCAAACTACCACAACAGCCATGCAGACTTTTGCATGGGTGCTGGGTACTGAGTGCAAGTCCTCATGTTTGCAGAAGAAGCGTCCTTATTTACTGGGTGATCTCCCCGGCCCCAGACTTATTTTTTTCAAACAGTCTCTCACTGGATCTGGAGCTCACTGATTGGCTACGCTGTCTGTTCAGCAAGGTCCAGGAGCTCTCGTGTTTCCACCTTTCCAGAGCTGAAGTGCTGTGGGATGTTCTGTATGTCAAATGTGTTGCCAATAAAACACTGATTGGCCAGTGGCTAGGCAGGAAGTATAGGCGGGACTAACAGAGAGAATAAAAAGAGAAGGAAGGTGGAAGGAGACGCTGCCAGACGCTGCCAGCCACCGCCAGGACAAGCATCCTGTAAAGATGCCGGTAAGCCACGAGCCATGTGGCAAGGAACAGAATTATAGAAATGGATTAATTTAAGATATAAGGACAGTCAGCAAGAAGCCTGCCACGGCCATACAGTTTGAAAGCAATATCAGTCTCTGTGCTTTCTTGGTTGGGTCTGAGCGGCTGTGGGACTGGCAGGTGAAAGAGATTTATCCTGACTGTGGGCCAGGCAGGAAAACTCTAGCAACACTGAAGAAATGTTCTTCTGGCTCAAGATGTTTGTATGTGGGTGCTTGGGACTCTAACCCGAGTTCTCATGCTTCTGTGTCAAGCACTGTACCAACTGAACTCTCTCCCAGCTAGCTCTCTTGCTCACATTTATCTATTTTTAAAACATTCTACAAAGTCCCAAGGTTACTTCTGTGTTCAGAAAACCTATTTTAAAACAATAAATTACATTTAAAAAGTCATGTCTACAATTACATGATGTCCCTGTTGACGTCTCCATTGCTATGATGTAACACTGACCAAAACAGACTGGAGGAGAAAGGGACTTATTTGGCTTACACTTTCACATCATAAACTCTCACTCTGAGAAGCCAGGGCAGAGACTCGAAGCAGAAACCTTGGAGGCAGGAACTAAAGCAGAACCATGGAATGTGGCTAACTGGCTTCTTCTTCATGGCTTGCTCAGTTGGCTTTTTTATACATCGCAGGACTGCCTGCCCAGGGGTTGCACAGCACACAGTGAGCTGGGTCCTCCTACATCAATTATCAATCAAGAAAATACCCCACAGTCTTGCCCACAGGCCAGTCTGCTGGAGGTAGTTCCTCAGCTAAGATTCCCTCTTCCATGTGAGTCAAGATTTTGTCAAGTTGACAAAAAAAGTAAACAAGCAAACAATAAAACCAACTAGCATACATGGAAACAAAGAGGAATGGTCAAGTTTTGCCTCCCTGACCCCTGCTCCATTCTCCTTTGATAGGCAAGTAATAAGCTGCCACAGATAATAAATACATCCAATATCACTGTCATCAGGCATCTCTGACATGAACAGTCAACATGAAACAAATTTTACTAGATTGTTTTATTGTGTAATCCCACGTACACACACAGCCCAGAAAAGGGAACAGGGCTACTCTTACATCTGTGTTCCTTGTCCTGCTCCCTGTAGGTATGTTTGTTAAATATTCTAGGACTCTTGAACCTGCCTCCACCTCTAACCCTTTTCTCTGATCGGTTAATACCCTTTGAAACACAGGTTGTTGTGGGATCTAGGTATAAAACAATCTGACATGAGCTAGAATTAACTTGCTATGCAATATTTAAATTCCATCTTCCCAGGAATGGAATCGGAGTCAGAATACTTCACCAAGCCCTTATTGGTGACCATTAATTAAAGGATCTTCAAATTTTTCTCAATTACAATATGTAGTGTCTTTAAGTTCTCCTCAATACATTTCATGCTCTGCCCTATAAACAATGTTTCATAGAAGCATAACATTTAAAGTGTCTTATTTAAAGCTTAGGCACATTTATCATCTACATACAAGTCTAAAGTGAAAATATCACATGAGAGTCAAACTATTTGAGGAAAACACATTGCAAGATCATAAGAACTTTCCATAATTCCCTGACAGCTAATCCAAACACTTGGGTGACTCGGGGATTTGCATCCCAATGTGAGCATTAAAAGGGAACTACTGCCTAATTAGTCATTGTTCAGGAAACTCATCACAACTGGGTGCTTCCCATACTGGCATTTGCAACATCAGGAGCTGGGCAAAGGGAAGAAGGGCCTTGGTCTTCAGAGCTACGCAAACTCTGAGATCTTCAGCAGATTCATCTACATTAGGAATGAACTGAGTGACGACTGCATACTCTAGTTCCTTCCTGGATATGATCATACTGCAAAAATCAAGGATGGATGGGCATTTCCTGTTCATCTTTACTCTTTCACACACTCACTAAGCAAGGGCAAGACACAGCTGGTGTCAATCAATGGTCCAATGGCACTGCCCTGAAGATTACAATAATCTCAAATCATCTCTTATCCAGTCTTTTCTGACAACAGGACCAGTTATTATTTAAGTAGAATGGTAAAGAGCAGTGATTTATTTTTCTCCCCCAATCTCTTACTAAACCTCATTATCTTAACTGATATTTCACTTTGACTTGGGAAATGTTGATCCAGTGTCAGATGACAGCAGGAATTTTGTGGTCCTGTATTATATTCCTTATGGAAAATTGCAAGTTTAGAGTAAGTCAAAGAATATGTTAGAGAAAGAAACCATTATCAAAGATTTCCATTGTCAATTAACTTCCCTCCAGAGGCTCTGTAAGAATAGCTTTACAGACATGAAAGATACACAATGATTTGGGATATGGGTTATGTAAGGAGGTGAACAAGCTCTTGAGAGTCTTCCTTAAATGAGACTACCCCTTCCTTGAGAACTTCCTCCTCCTCCCCGAAATGTAGGCATCAGAATTTATACAAGAGCTTACACAAGTCACCCTGCCCATGAATACTAAATCTATTTCCCAGAACATTTCTAGAATATTTACTTCATCCTACATTGTAAGTGGTGATTTTTCAATAGTGACTTACATTTTGAAACATTTATTTTATTACTGTCAGTTGAAAGGGGGAAATGTAAGTTTGTTGAGACATTTTAAAATGTATTGTCCAGGTTTCTAGAGTATATGCACTATCCAATTTAATTGCTTTAGAAGTTCCCTGGAATAGCCTTTTTGAATTAGAAATGCAACAGTGGAAGCTGGGGAAAGCTCAGTGGGTAAGAGCAATTGCTCTGCAAGTATTCAGACCTTCGTGAGTTCAAATCCCAGCACCCTTGTAAAAAGTCAGGAGGGACATGCATGCTTGCAACTCTAGCATTGTGGGATAAAGACATACAGATCACAAGAGCTCCCTGGACAGCCAGCCTAGCCAAAATGACAAGCTTCTGGCACAGTGAGATATCCTGTCTCAATGCACTAAGGTGGAGAGTAACAGAGGAAGAAACATGATGTCCTGCTCTGACCTCCCTGCACACCTGCACACTCATGGGCAGGCACCACACATACCAACATTACTCACACTACAAACACATCACACACTCAAGCAACACATACAAAGATACCGCACATTCATATAACACACATATACATCACATATACTCATATCACATATAGACAATACGTATCACAGAATGCAACACACATCTCCCCAAACACACACACACACACACACACACACACACACACACACATCACTCCATACACGTACCACACACATATACACATGGAAGCCACTAAAAGCATACTGGATGTTTTGATATAATAAATTGTAATCTTTACAAAAGACATATTTTGGCTATTTCATTAATGGATTTTTATTATCATTTAATGAAAACTACTTTGGGCTTATTATACAATAGGTTTTCTTGCAAAATTATCTTTATTTCCTAAGAGATTTCTTGATAAACAGTTATTGGAAGTAAGTACACTTGTGCTTCAGAACTCCGGACACTTTACTCGGTACGGGCTGCCGAGCTGCAGCGGGTTTAATGAAACTATCCTTTCCTTACTGTTATGTGAAGCCGAGACTGAGGAAAGAAGGGAAAGGAAATCTACAGGAAATTGCCTTACACTTACATCTTTTGAAATAATGCCCTTTTCTCCCGGGGTTATCTGTCTCAACTTTTGAGGTACACAGTTGTCAGTACAACCTGCTCGGCACCCCTCTTGAACCACCTGAACCTTCAACTGTCCACTTTCAAACAGCTAAAAGAGCCTTCCCCTCAATGTCCCACTTCCCAGGGTAAAGGAAATGCTGGCAGACTGCAATATTTTGTCCTTTGGGGAAGGAACTTCTCTTTCCCTACAGCCTCTGAATTCCTCAGATTTTTTTTTTCTTGAGAAAAATTTTTACTGTCCTCCAGTAAGCTCATCACTGGCTTTCTAAAGGATGCTTCCCCGAATCTCAACCCAGAGAGCCGTGTTTACTCTTGCATCAAGTTTCTGCCTTTGGTTGTACATGCTCTGAAGTACCAAGTATCCACGAAGCCGTTAGAGCGGCTGCTAAGATTTCACAGCCTGGGAAGGAACGCAGCGCACCCGCTCTGCGGATCCAGCCCCGGATGCCCCCATCGGCGGCGGCGCGCTCACCTGTGCGGCATCCCGGTGGTGTGCGCTGTGGTATGCTCGCTCGACAGCTCGCAGAGCTTCAGGTACCAGTTCATCTCCACTTCCCGCAGCAGGGCCAGCTGCCGTGCCCTGAGCTGGCTTTGCCCGCAGGGGCTGAGGGTGCTGTCTTTGACATTCTCGGGGGCTTTCTTGGGAGATTTGTCTTTTCCTCCTGAAGAAAGGCCAGACTGCTTTCTGAACTTGCTATTGTCTTCCGAGATCTGACTCCCTGCAGCGCCTGTGCGGGCTGCCAGCATCCTGGAAGTTCCAGTCTGCCTTTCTGAGAAGATGCTATGCGACTGTCATCAAAGTAATTTGAATTGATTTCTGCTTCTGTCTTCCTCTTCTGCCCTGCCCTCCCCAGCCCCCACCTTAACCTTATCCTGCCATGGACATGTAACTGAGCCTGCCGCGCTTGGGATGAAAGGCTATCTACCTCTAAGGTTTCCTGACAGAGAGGTAAGGCGGCCACTATCTGTCTTGGAATATGGAAATTCAAGAACAAGTCTCCAAAACTTTGTAATTCTGAAGTTTACGCTGCTATAGCCTCTCTAAAGTTAGGCATGTGGCTTCATTCAACAAAGTAACTTTTACCTTAGATAATAAGGTTTGAGTAACTTGTATTTCATCACCACATCAGAGTTACATAAAAAAAAAAAATTAAAAAAGCCCTCTTGAGACTCATCAGCCCTTTTCGGAGTTGTAAAAGTTTTAATGTGAATTTCCTCCCAATAAGACTGACAGTCTCAATGTACAAGACAGGTTACCTAACTTTTGGCTCTGCTGTAAAGTGAAATGTTGACTCTATTTCACATTCCATTGGAGCTCAAGGCTCTTTGTATGTCACTGAACCATATAACATACCAGGGGCTCTTTGATTCCTTCTATAAAAACAGTAAACCCACCCCAGCTGATTTTAGCAATTGACCCTCCAGACACTTATAATCCACGGAAGGCATGACAATCATCTTAAAATGGGATTTGCAGCCAGAGTTGAAGTGAAGATGGAGTTGGATGAAGGCTAGGAATGTGTGTGTGTGTGTGTGTGTGTGTGTGTGTGTGTGTGTGTGTGTGTGTATTCATGTATGCCTGTGCCCATGTATGTTAAGTAATATGAAAACTAGCTCTGAAGAAAGGAGAGTTTAATGTCTTTTTGATTAAAGCACATGGATGGGACTCAAGCTTGCTCAAGGATTTACGACCTCTGTTTTGGCTGAGAGGATCCATGATATCTATGACACCAGTGCTCACTGAAGATTCCCACTACTGCATTGTTTGGTATTACTAACCCTCTGGTCCCCCTAATCATCCTAACCCCCTCCTCTCTACCTCCCATCTCTGTGTCTGCTGTATGTGAGTCTGGGGATATACGTGAATTCTCCTGTTTATGACAAGACCACAGGTTAAAATTATGGAGGTATAGCAGGGTCTTATAGACTCTGAGAAGGCAGGAGAGAAAAGGAATGAAGAGATAGAAGGAATAGCTCTTCAGAAGCATGCCGATATTTTTGAGAACCCTTAACAGTTGTCAGTTGATCTAAGCCAAGAATCAGACAACAACAGTCACAGCACAAGAACTCTCTTACGTCTAGGGAAATGCCATATTGAGTCTAAGCTTAGAAATGGGCAACAATCCATATGTAACCTGAAACCCATATCAAAGGGCAAGGAATTAGCTGATTTCAACTACCAGGGTCAGTCCCACCTGAAACAGTGGTCACTGGAATTTTCAGTATCAACAGACTGCACTCTCTTTGGTATCTTCCCTTGGCTTCTTCTCTTTGATCGTTCAAGACTCCTAGTAACATGGTATCCATTGAAGCTAGGCTCTTCCCCTGTGCAACTCTGGAGAGAAAGTTCCTAGTTACACATTCTCAGACTCCTGTCAAATATGGACTCTGCACTATTCACAATAGCCAAGATATGGAAGCAGCATAGATACCCATCAACAAGTAAATGGACTAAATGTGTTATCTTTATACAATAGAGTTGTATTCATCTAGAAAGAACATTAAAATTGTGTCATCTATAGGAAAATAGATGGAACTAGTGATTATCATTTTTACAAAAAGACCCAGAAAGACAAATATCATATTTTTCCCACACATGTAATCTATTTATCTATATATCTATATACACATACACACACATAAGATATGAAGGTAGAAAAAGGATACAAGAGAATAATTGAAATAAAGATATACAAATATCATGTGTTTTTATACACAGAAATTAGTTATATATACATCTATATACATATAAATATATTTGTATGTGTGTATTATGTAACTCTTCCAAGCTTTAGTTTCCTTATCTATAAAATAGACAGAATTATCTATTTATTACACCTTTAATACATGGATCTCAAAGCCACCCACTTCTTTCACACTCCTTTCTCTGAAGGGTAGAGTTTTTTTTTTTCCTTCTCATGCTTCTAATAGGGCTCTGACTGTTTATATCAGTAAAATATGGGGAAAATGATAGTATATGACATCTACATATCAGACTGGAAAGGCCACATGGTTTCTACCCACTGGTCTAGGGCAATTTACTTTGAGAAATTCCCACTGTCCTGGAGGAGTGTGACTACCTGGCATTGCCATGCCAGGGAGTCTCACACAGGTACTCTGACCATCAGCCCCAGCTGATGTCCCAAACATCATTAACTGGTAACTGAACAATCCAGCTTGGATATTCCTCACATCTGACTACTCCACAAGACATCTCTAAGTTAGTCCTGTATGCTCACACCATGCTCCAATTCAAATTGACAAGGTTGTGAGCTAAATTACTTAGTTTTACTTTTTCTGATCATTAAATTTACAGTTATTATTGTGAAACACCAGTAACCAGAATACTATTGATACTTCTATTAGAAACCTTTAATAAAATGTGTGTAAAATACTTAGAAATGTGTTTACTATGAATTAAATTCAACAGACATCAGCATCTTCACCACAGCACTCTTACAGCCCTGAAATTCAAGCTTTCTGCTTATCCTCTTCTTTTAAACATTTAAAACTAAGTATCAAGGTAAATACTAACAAGTACTCAACATTTTATCATATATTAAGGAGTTGCAAAGGATGCTTGTCTAGTATACTGTATTATTGTTTTTAAAAATTCTTACATTGTTATCTTAAATTAATCCAATGAAATTGAAGTCCCAAAGTGATTTGATATCATCCTTTTTAAAAAATAGATGAGCAAGCTCTTCCTCAGCAGCTGGGAATTTTACATGCTTCCTTTTTCTCTCTGAACTAGTTTCTTCAGTACATCCTCACCACAGCCCATCATCACTCACCCCAGCTCATCATCGCTCACCACAGTCCATCTCTCACCACTGCAGAACATTTGATTGCTTCACAATCTTCTATGACCTCATGAAGTAACTCTACAATAAAATATAAAAATAGTAAACATTTCAATTTTATATCTACTATATTTTATAATATAGGAATTGAATTATCCTGACATTTAACTATTGTACATAATTTGTCAAAACTGGATTTGATATATTTTGATATCTTGGTACCTAACATAAAAAACAAACTTTTATTTTACTGTTTCAATACAATATGTATTTTATTACTCTCTTAAGAACTTCATACATGCATACATGATTGTATTATAATTTTGCATTCTATTAAGCCCCAATTCCTCCCTTAACTCCTCCCAGATCCTCTCTCACCCTTCCAACTTCATTTCTTCTTCTTTTTTTTTAATCCACTGAGTCCAACTTGTGGTGTCCACATATGTGTGAGTGTTGGGCCATTCACTGAAGCATGGTCAAACTACCAGGAACTGTACCCCTAAAGAAAATAGACTGTCTGTGCCCTGGAAGCCATCAGCTGTCAAAAGCTCATCAGCCAGGGGTAGGGGCTTATGAACCTTCCTTCCCCAAGTGGACAGTTAACTGGTTTGATCTTTCCAGGTCTTGTGCAGGCATCTACAGCTGTGTGCGTTCATGAGTGCGGCAGAACTGTCCTGTCCAGAAGACACCTAGTCCTCCTGGACCTCTGTATCTTACCCTCTCTTCACTCCCAACCTCATCCCCACCCCTGCCTCCCTAATTTTTTTAAGCTTTGGGGAAAGGGTGATACAGATGTTATGACTGAACACCCGAAGACACCTATTCTCTGCACTTTGTACAGTTGGGGGTTTCTAATAATTGCTATCTGGTATGCAAAGAAGCTTCTCTGATGAAGTCTGAGAGTTGTACTAATCAATAGGTGTAGAGATACACATTTAGGAGGCATTTGATACTATATCCATTTAGCAAAATAATAGTAGTAGGTTTACCTGTAGGATTTATGAGCTTTCCAACCTGGTATATGATTGTTTGTGTTCTGACAAATAAAGCTTGCCTGGAGATCAGAGGGTGGAGCTAGCCACTAGTTAACCATAGAGTCCAGGCTGTGGTGGCACACATTTTTAACCCTAGCATTTGGGAGGAGGAAGCAGGAAGATCAGGAGTTCAAGGCCACACTGGGTTACACAAGATTGAACCAGTCTAAAAGAAACAAGGCCAGGCAGCGGTGGTGCATGCCTTTAATCCCAGCACTGGGGAGGTGGAGACAGGAATATAAAGCAGGAGGAGACAGGATCTCAGCCCTCCCCCTGATTTGGTCTGAGGATTCATAGAAGTAAGAAGTTTCTAGCGACTGCTGCTCTGCTTCTCTGATCTTTCAGCTTTCACCCTTAATATCTGACTCCAGATTTTTACTGTTAAGGATCATGCTTCACCAGCTATTTGGTTCTTGCTCAAATTGAGAGTACCAGGCATCCATTTCCTCTTACGGAGCAGGCTTTAACTTCAGTCATAAAGTGGTTGGTGACACTTTGGCATGCATAGACATATCTTGCCAGGCCAGTCATTATGGCAGCTCACAGGGTTCACAGCTGAGTAAGATGGTCGATGACTTCTGTCCCTAGAAGCCAACATTGTGCTATCTGGTACTAAGAGAGCTGGCCAACAAGCAGGAAGTTTCCTGGTCTGTACCAACTTAGTTTCTCTATGTCCTGGTGCCATGTGTGGGACACCTTCCCTCAAGCTGTTCATCAGAGGTATGCTAGAGACCCTCAAAACAATACAAGCTATTACCACTGGTCTTGGTTACTCACCAAAACCTAACAGTAAAACCCAATTTTTAAAGACACTACCTACTTCTTTTGATAAAAACTCAAATTTTTTCTTTGACCTCATAATGAAAAATAAAAAAAAAACCCCATACTTCTGATATATTTTTCTTACCTTTCACACACTGGTGGTTCTTGCTATCTGATAAAAAGAAATAATTCTGTTTCTCACCCATTCTCAAAATAAAGGAATGCCATTTTGTGTAAGTTTTGTGTAAGATGTAAACCTAACAAGTATTGTGAGGATGCCTTTGACTGATATTTTCTAACACTATATTAGCTCAATATTAGTATATTATATTAGCTCATTAGATCCCATTGCCTCAAAAGGACTCTCACTAATAAAATCCACAAATACTGTTAATGAGGAAGTAAATGGTAAAAGTAAATCAATGGTTGTCTACTGTAAATGGAATCTGAGAATTCACTTAATTCTACAAAAGCAAATGGGGATTTAATGGATATCAGACAGAGGTGGACGGCTCAGCTCTGTCTTACGTGAATATGTGACCTTAGCAAGTCATAACACCCTGTCCTAGTGTTACTATTACTGCGATAAAACACCATGACCAAAAGAGACTTTGGGAGGAAAGGGTTTGTTTATTTGGCTTACATATCCTGAATCACAGTTCACTGAAGGAATCCAAAGCAAGAACTCAAACTGGGCTGGAACCTTGAGGCAGGAACTGATGCAGGACTGCGGCTTGCTGGTTTGTTTCCCTTGGCTTGCTCATTTGGTTTTTCGAGACAGAGTTTCTCTGTGTAGCTTTGCGCCTTTCCTGGAACTCACTTGGTAGCCCAGGCTGGCCTCGAACTCACAGAGATCCACCTGGCTCTGCCTCCCGAGTGCTGGGATTAAAGGCGTGCGCCACCACCGCCCGGCCAGCCTGCTTTCTTATAGAACCCGGGACCAACAGCCCAGGGGTGGCACCACCCACCATGGGCAGGGGGCTGGGCCCTCCCATATAAATCACTCATTAAGGAAATGTCCTGGAGGCTTGCCAGCAGCCTGATCTTAGAGAAACAATTTCTCAGCTGTGGTTCCCCTCGCTCAGATGACTCTAACTTAATATAAAACTAGCCAGCACTGTTCTCATGAATGCAAAAGTAAAACATGGCTTATGCTGTTTCTATGGGAACTGTGAATTCTTCAGTTAAAGCAATTGAGACCTAGTAAGGCACCAATAAATTATCTTGTAATTTATTACTGTATTATTTCCATTTCAACACCTAGAGAGATTTTCAGATGTGTCAAAGTATCCACATATGCCTTTTTTGTAACATTGAAGTATCTGGCCCATTTTTTTTCATAGTCTGATTAATAAAAACCACTTTGTTCTAGGTACTACGATTGTGACGTTCAGGCCACATCACCAGGGAGCTCCTGATTCTGCAATGTCTGTGACCCAGTTTAGGACACACTCTCCAAGGGCAGGTTAGAAACAGAAAGACTGGAGAAATCTAGAGGCTCCCCTATAAAGACAGGTGTCTGAAGTGCTGTGGCTGGTTAGGACACAGTTGGGATACTCCAGGAGACAGGACCAACCGTATCAGTGGTCCAGAACTGTTTGCAGGGCTTCTGTCTTCCCTATGGTGTTCTAGAAAAGTCAGGGAATACTATAGGACTTTCAGTTCTGAAGGAACAGAAGCTCAGTAACTTTCCTTTCTCATATTCACATAAACCAAGTATCCTTTATTTAAAATATTTGGGACCAAAATAGTTTTCTTTAAATTTCAAATTTTAGAATATTTGCATGCATACAGATAATGAAATATCTTGTAGATGAGATTAAAGTATAAACAAAATTTATCTATGCCTCACACATATTTTGTACACATTGCCTGAAGATAATTTTATATAATATTTCAGTATTCCTGCATTTTGACCATGTTTTGCATAGGATTTTCCATTTCTGGCAATCATATCAACTTCAAAAAGCTTCAGACTTTGGAGCATTTCAGTTTGGGTGCTTAGATTTTCAGATTGAGGATTCTCAACCTGTGTTACAAAACACACAGAGTTTGGGGTTCTCACAATGTGGTTCGAGGACTAGCTAGCTGGCTGGGCAACACCTGGGACCGTATTAGAAACACAGACTTACCAGGCTTATGGAGTCAGGACCTGTATTTTAATAAACCCCCTCAGGTATCGAATTTGCACGCTGAATGTGCTTTGAGGATAGGAAAGCCTTGACCAACATTGACTACTGGAAGGGAAAAGCCAATGCGAAACTGAGATTGAGGATCCCAGAGAGAATCTTTTGGTGACAAGATATAGTCAATTAGAGTTTTGTCTCCCTCATTGTTTGGAGACTTCATTAGAATCAACTTCATATAGTATAGGGAGTTTCCACTAGGTTTCCATACAGCCCCTCAATGGACTTTAATTGTAGCTGCCTCTTCGTCATTCCTTCCCTCCATTCCATCTCCCCTCCCCCTTCCATCTGACCTCCTGTTCTTGGTGTCCCCGAACTCTAGTCCACCCATAAAATATATTCTATTTCCCCCTCCCGGGGAGATTCACATGTTCCCCGTAGTCCCTTCCTGTATGTCTAACCTCTCTCTATCATACATTTAACGGCTAATATCCAGATATAGGTGAATACATACTATATTTATCTTTCTGTGTATGGGTTACCTCATCCAGGGTGATTTTTTTCTAGTTCCATCCATTTTCAACATAATGTTTTGTATTAGTAAATAAATATTCTCCCATTCCTTGTAGACATCATTGGACTATAAATCCCCAAACCCCCTGGTTCCTGGTCACACTGGTGGCCATGTTATTGAGGACTTTGTACTATGACCATTGTAAATGTGCCGTTTGCATGTTACTATGTGTTTATCCAGGGGGGGAGCAAACAAACCTAACAGAATCCCTTCTGCTTTTCTACAGGATTGACGTGGAAGCTAGGAGAGTTCAGGAAAGGCCGGGAGGGGAGAAGAGAGGAGAACTTCTGTTCCTACTGCCATGCAAATCAAAGGCTGTAAGTCCAGGTCTGCCTGGGCCAACGTGGCTGTCAGAACGAGCAAGTCAATCATGAACGGTGGAGAAATTAAAATGCCAAGGTTTCAAAGTCAAACAGAGAGTGGAAAAACTGGCAGTATGTACCCCTTTGGCCTCTGAGTCCAGTCCTTTGGAGTGGGTTTCTGATTTCATAAAATAAAAGCCCCCTTTGTACTTCAGCTGGGCTTTATGGGACTTCAGTTGGTTTTTATTGCATGTCTCTTGCCTCTCTCCAGGGATGTCGCACATTACAAAAACAGGGGGCCATTGCAAGTGCCCAGCTTGACCTTGGACTTGTCTGACATTTAGTACTTCATGCTGGTCTAGGGCTGAACCTCCATGGGCTACTGCACTGCTCAGAAGAGCTCGTGCTCTTGCCCATCCTGAGCCCCCCTTAACTTGGGGGATACACCTCTGACAGCTTTTCTCTTTTGCCCAGGCTTACTCAAGTCTCCTCCTGTCACCTGTGGTCCTTCTACCTTCCTCATTGGAGCTAATCCAGATTAGTGTGGCTCCATGGCAACAACACGAAGAATCACAGACATCTGGAGTCTTAAAGCAACATTAGCGTGTGTAAGAGCAGATCCATTGCCTTAATTTTACAGATAAAGAAACAGACCAGACTTCTTTCCTACGGGCATCTACCACTGAAGTACTGAAGGGACCTAATTAGGAAGGGACCTAATGCTGAGTGCATCGGGAAGTCACCACGTGCCTTGTTTCCACACACGTGGCTTCATTCTCAAAACCATCTTGCAAAGCGAATCCATTGTTATCATTTCCAAATGGGGACTCCAGGTTTTCTATAGCTTATCGGGAGTCATTTGATAGCCACGCTAGAATCCATGCTGGGTCCCTTTGCGTCCAAGCTTCCTTGCCTTCTGAAAAGTCGAGGGTGCTAGAGTTCTATGGCAAATGCAGAGTGAAAGGCTGAAGAGGAGCCTTAATTTAATGTTCCAGGTAGATTCTGTCTGGGACACACCGGAAGCTGACCTTTCTGTGATCTGTCCACTGCAGTTGTGACCTCTGGAGAAAACAGCACACCTGGTAAGTAGTGAAGGATATGCCAATACACTCCTGCTTTCAGATGCCTGTGCCAGGTAACACAGCTGGGATACGGAGAAAGAGAAAACAAGGAGGAGTCTTTTCAGGGTCAAAGTAAGGTGCTGCTGACTGCCACAGGGCAGTTCTTCCCGGGATATCGAGGACCAGACGCTATGACAGAAGAATCCAGCATTTCATTTTCTCTACTCCTGACAGAAGCTTCTGGGAGGTCAGTTCAGAAGCATGAGAAAACAATCCTTCTGAGGACTGTGCAAAATTTAGGTTAACTTGAAAGAAAATCCTGCCATCTCCTTGTCAAGAGCTGTATAGCATGCACAGAAATAAACCCAGATGGACCACACAATAACCCAATGTTGTACTACGGCCTGCAGCTCTCTAAGGCCTGGTAAACTTCCCTGGCCTTGTTTTAAAGGATGATAGGCAGAATTAAGAAGTAAGAATGAGGCAGGCAAACATGGGAAAACTACTTGTTTTTGGTTGTGCACAACTTTCTCTTCTAATAATGCACTTGGCGGTCTGACCCCTTCACCCACAATTGCTGTGCACACACACACACACACACACACACACACACACACACACACACACACACCCCTCTCTGAAAAATGTAGAATGTTGAGTCCCTATTCACATTTGGCTACACTCACAACCCTCTGTGGGCAGAGATATAAAAGTCTCCTCTAACTATCAAACTCGGACAATTTCTTTTCAAATATATTCCCAATGTATCTAGTAAGAAGAATAAAGAGCAAGCTGAGCTCTCTAAGTGAACTTTTAGGGAGAATCCCCTATTGGCTGTATTACTTCTTTCTATAATTGACATGCACATGATTTTTAAAAGACACATGGTGGGAGAGGATATCATAGCAAAGATGATTATAGACCTACTCTACCAGACAAAATAAAGAACCACTTAAACTGAGCCTCCTTAGTAACCAGGCCCTCCCTCCTTCAGATGCTACAGCAACATTCTTCAGGCAGCGACCAGGGACCCTGGAGCACCTTCACTCCTGGTGCTGCTGCTCTGCTGCAACGCAATCTCATCTTTTCCGTTGTTTTGTGTTAACTAAAACTTCCTTGCTACTCCTGCAAATATGTGTGAACTTTTTATTTCAGTTCTGTGAAAATCAAGAAACGTCCAGCCACTATTAATAAAGACACAGCACACTGTTCCTCTGACTCCAGTAACAGAATAACATTTGAAAGTATTCCTCTTTCTGTTATCACTAACAACAGTTAACATTTTTTGAGTACTACTTACATGATAGCATTTTGCTAAGCATGTATGCATCTTATTTAAAGACGTTAACAGCTCTACAAAGTAGCTAGCCCTGTTACCTCTATCTTATAAATGAAGACATGGAGCACTGGGAGGCTTGGCTAACTTGCTTGAGATAAAACATCAGTCTGTGCCTCCTTATGAACCGGAGTGGAGTCATTACCTCATATCTTTACACTGAGAAGAAAAAGGTGGCCAGGCCAGCCTTTTAAGTGACTACTATGTCTCAACACCTTGCTAGGCACATTGTTTTCTTATCACCTCTTCCTTATGACAAGCTCGATGTCTACAAGATAAGCCTCTTTCTATAGGAGTTGAAGAATCAGCAAATGTAACACCTAGTTGATGGTTAGGTGATGATCTGTCATTTGCTTGCTCTGTTTGGACATCCCACTGGTTTTTCACAGCTGGAGAGTATTTCCTGGTAATCCTGTGGTCTGGCCTATTCTATCTCATGCAGCTCCTGCTCTCTGCTCAGCCTTCTCCTCCTGACACTGTTCCAATGTTGCCCGCAGGGTCCCTTTGGTCTACTTAGATAGAAATCATGAATAGACAAGGAGTGGTTATTCTAGTGTTGGAAGTTCTGGGCTAGTGAGTACCAAAGCCTCATGGACTATGTTGACATACCCAGAATTTTAAATCTCCAGGCCCTGAGAAAGAGGGGCTTATCATGCCGGGCTTTTGAGCACAGAAACTTGGAGGTCTAGGTGCTTGGATAGAGGCACAGAGCTCTGGGATTTGATTGACAGGGGCCCAGCACTCAGCACCTAGTCCTTTTGGTCTCTAGCAGTAGCCAGCACAGCAGCAGTCACTAGCAGTCCACCCCAGCTCCTGCTACAGTTCCTAAGCCGTGGGTGTCAGGACCATTGGTCTTTACCCAGGCTGCAACCTGTAATATTAATGTGACTGAAGGCTATAGCCTCCCATATAT
>CABHPR010150716.1:40314-51562 GCA_902168415.1 Peromyscus melanophrys | reverse complement strand
TATGTGTGTGTGTGTGTGTGTGTGTGTGTGTGTGTGTGTGTGTGTGTGTAGCATATAGGTGTATAGAATATATTTCTTTTTCCATTCATCTGTTGGTGGACACATAGGCTGATGCTAGGTGACAATGTTTTGTTGAGTACAACTATACTGGAGTTTCCTTTGCTCAGCAAACATGTCTTGACTGTCTAGTGTGAACCAGGCACTACCTGAGATTCTGAAACCAAGGAGCAAAATGGTGATTATCCTTGAGCTGATGAAGCTTGGTGTCTGATGGGAGAATGTGATAACAAATGAATTCTCAATGAAAAATAATTCTTAGTGATGCTCTAAAGGAAAATGATGGGAAGCAATGATGCATGTAAGCACAGACCCTCTTCAGTTGTGAGAATCCAGCCATTGAGCCAGCATAGCACCAGCTGTGTGTCTCCAGGACAGTCTTTTGCAACATGAGAATCATAACATTCTGACTGGTCTGTTCACTGTAGATTGTTGATCAGTGCCACACATAAGCAACATATACCTAAAGGCTAATTAAATAGTATCTTCTTCTTCATTTTGAAAAGCACAGAAGACCTACTTCATGGAATGGTGAATTTTGTGACTCTGTATACTTGTGTATTTTGTCTGATCTTACACTATCATCTTCAGCATGCCCCAGGGGACTACCATGGACCACTTGATAGAAGCCCACTTTAACTGCCCCTGTGAGCATCATGCAGGCTTTCTCACACTTCTTTAACAGAAACTGTTGTTCATTGAAAAAGAATAGAAAAAAGAGGGAACAAATCAAGCTCATGTCGATAAAACACCCATCATACCAAGTGTTTTCCCATGTTTGTGGGTTCTGTCTTAACCTACAAAAACCTCCAACTTATCCCATGTCATTTCCAATTTAATGCTGAATTTCATGCAATGAGAAATATTGCCTTAAATCTCTAATAAGAAGTCAGGCCAGGTGTGTGTGTGTGTGTGTGTGTGTGTGTGTGTGTGTGTGTGTGTGTGTTTTGACAAGAGAATAGAGGCTATCTGAAAGAAACAGGAAAAGACAGAGCACAAATGCTATTCATTTTCTCCTTGATCGTTTGTTCTATAACTGAATTACCGCATATATCTCCCTGACTTCCAGCTTTAACAACGATGTGTTCAAATTCACTTAGTCACAGATAATAAAAAACACATGAGTAAATGAAAGTTAAAAAAAAAGGCCAGAAAGATGAATAGTCAAAGGAGGGGTAACATGGAAATGACCTTTAAGCTGAGACCTAAAATGAACTGTAACTAGGGTTCCTGACTGGAAAGGAAAAAGGAAAGCTTGAGAAGCTAAACAATTCAGCCTAGAATGCTCACTAATGAGCTAGAGGTGATGAGAGTCTTCCAGAAACAGCAACTACTTCCTCCTCCTCCTTACACCTCCCCTTTCTGCTGCTGTTATGGGCTCATAATTCATGTTCATTTAGTATTTATTAAATGAATGATTTAAATCAACAAATTATTTTTAATATAACATTTTCTGTCTTGAAGAAACAGAATTGTGTTGAATAGAATGCTCACTTCTCCTATCTTCTTTCATTAAGTGGGATAATGAGACTTTTCTTAAGAAATCTTTTCTATTTGGTAGCTGGGAATATAGCTCAGTTGATAGAATGCTTGCTTAGCATGCAAGGAGGCCTGGCTCCATCCCCAGGAACACATAAAAGCAGGTGTGCTGGCACATACCTGGGAGATGAAGGCAGGAGGACCAGAAATTCAAGGTTATTCTGAACCACAGAGTGAGTTTGAGGCAAGCCTAGGGTATGTGCATTGTATTTTCTTGATCTGACTAGGGCAGGGAGGGGGTGAAAAAGACAAACACGTGGACACACATACACAAAAGCTGGGAGTGGGTAACCTGGGTTCTGTGATGGAGAAAGTGCAGCACCCTGGAAGCTTAGCATATTTGTTATATATAGTTGAACAGGGAAGCAGCGTTATTGTATATAGCTGAATAAGGAGGTGGAGTTATTATAGATAGATACACAAGGAGGCAGGATTATTATATACTCCTGAACAAGTAGATGGGTTTATCTAGTCTTGGTAGGAGCAGTCCCTGTAAGGGAGCAGTCCTTAGGCCATGAACATCCAGGGGGAGGAAACTATAATGAGAATTTTCTGCACACACTATCAACATCTAAGCAAGGACCCCAGAGAAAGGTTTTGCCATCCCTCTGAGCCTTAACTGCCTCAGAGAACAGGGAGGCTTTGCTATTTTCCATGAATCTTAGACTTTAGAACACACATTCACTCAGGACTTTTCTCACTCAGGGCTTCTTCTACTCCTACAATGAATAAATATTCTCTATTTGGAAAAGTATAATTAAAATAATTTTTGATAAGTTATAAATAAAATCATATGCAATTCTCCTCATCCACTTGTGTGGTAATATACAGTCCCTCTGTATATCAGCTTTAACAGCCTATTGATCCCTTGGTTGGCACCAGGAGTTCTACTGAGTCCTCTCACCCCCATTCCTCCTGTGTGTGTGTGTGTGTGTGTGTGTGTGTGTGTGTTAGGGGGTGATTCATAAACCATGTGAAAGTTTAAGGCATAAAATTTTGAAATCATGTGAGATCTTAAATTAATCATGGAGCCAGCAAGAGCTTGTTTGTCTCTGAAGAGATCCTGAAAACCTCATGTTTAAGGGAATCTAGGGAAAGAAGGTGCACAGGGCCACGTGACTAATGCACTGGCTATAGACAATTGTTAATCCACAGGGAAAAACAAAACAAAAGCAGACAGGGTGAAGGGATCTGTTAAATGCACCTTCTTTCTCCTAGACTCTCTTTAAGAAGCATCCAGCTTCAACTCACAAATACTACGGCTTGAAGGCACAGGGTATTTGTTGATGTTTTAAATTTTATTGTTGGACCTCAAGTACCCCAGGCTGTAAATGTGTGATTATGGAAGTGTGTCTCTCTTTGCTTCTGCCATTTCTGTTGGTATTTGATGAGGATTAGGAGGGGCCGAAGACGAGGTTAATATAATGAAGAAACTGAATGGCTGGGATTTTCTATTTTGTTTGTTTGTTTTCTGCCATGATGTCAAGTTCTCCTTAGCAATTGCATTGGTTACTTTTCTCCTTGTTGTGACAAAATGCCCTAGGAAAGCTACTGAAGGAAGGAAAGGAGAAGGGAGGGAGGAGGGAGCGAAGAGTGGTAGATTTTTATCTCACAGCCTGAGAGTACAGTCCATTAAGGTGATGAATCCATGGTAGAGGGAGTGTGAGAGTTGATTACTTATCATCCTCACTCAAGAAGCAGAAATTAATGAATAATGGTGCCTGCTTCGTGTCTATCCTTTGCCTTCACTATTAATTCCAGGGAACTCAGTCCATGAGACAGCATTGTCCTCATTCAAGGTGGGAAGTTCTTCCTCATTTCAATTTCTCTGGAAATGCCTTCAAAGATACACTGTGTCTCCTAGGTGATTCCAAATCCAGTCACACTGACAGTGCAAATTAACCATCACAGCAATCCATGGTCTCCTGGGAGATGACAAATAACGCATAGACATTCACGGAAAATGGAGCCAGTGTCCCAGCACAGTTCCTTGTCAGTATTGGGCCTTATCACCCAGCTCCATCTCTGTTACTCTCGAATCTGAGCACTTATTTAATATCATTTTGTGTGTGTGTGTGTGTGTGTGTGTGTGTGTGTGTGTGTGTGTGTGTAATCTTTAGGGCTTACCTTTCTCCCTATACAGTGGGGGAGAGAGGGAAGAGAAATGCCTGCATGACCTGTCAAGGCTCATTCTAGCATTCTGCCCATCACTAGCTGGAAAGGGTGTTGTACTTTTTGAACTGATGCCTTGCTTCACTAACTCACTCATAGAAAATTCTAGAATATCATGGAACAGAACTATATACAACAGAATTAAATGGCATTTAGCACCTACATGCCAGTCTTGAATATAGTTTCTAAGCTGGTAGGTTGCTGACAACAGGAAGTGCATTGTGTTACTAAGATGAGATGCCTGGCAAAGAAACTTCAGGGAGAAAGGGTCTGTTTGGCTCAAAATTCCAGGTTACCGTCCATTGTTGTGGAGACATCAGGGTGTCCAGAACTTCATAGCTGGCCACATCACATCCACAGCCAAGATCAGAACGCAATGAAATAATGTCTCCATGCCAGTGCTCACTTTGCCCTTTCTTCTTCATACTGTTCAGGGCTCAGGCCAGTGAACGGTGCCACCCTCCTTCGGGGTGTGTCTTCCCATCTCTGTTAACCCAGTTAGGAAAATTCCTCACAGGCACACCCACAGGCCAACGTGATCTAGATGGTTCCCCATTGTGACTCCATTTCCAAGTGATTCTAGGTTGTTTCAGGTTGACAAATGGATCATCACAAGTATGAAGTCAGGTGGCTCATTCTGGAGCTGTGTAATGGAAGAGTGAAAGATGGAGGACTCCCCCAGGAGCTTAAGAAGTCTTCTGGTATAAGTGGCCATAAGTTGGCTCTTGGAACTGAATGGGAGTTTCCCAGCCTAGGAAGGAGTAGAGGGTGGGGGAGACGTTTGCATGAGAGAGCATGAAACACTGAAAAAGTATATGAGATTGGAGAGAGAGGGAGATTTAGCAGGCTAGAGCATAGATTATATGTGGGACAATTGAATAGGAAATTAGACAGGATTGTGTCAAATATGACAAAACACACATATTAAACAAAGATGTTCAGATTTTGTATACTTGGCCGTGATCCTCTAACATGAAACTGTCATTCTAAATGGCATCTAAGTGGCAGGACGAGGCCCACCTGCTCTCCAGTGTTCATAATAGAGTTCAGTGAAAGCCCTTTGACCTTGAGTGATGTAGTCTTCTTTTGCCCCCTGCTGCAAGCAACTCCCAGTTGAGGAGCTGCCTAAACAGGAATCTAAATAACACTACTAAGTGTCCATGTTAGCCAAATGTTTCCCAAGAATTGGGCTAAGTTTTGTCTCTGAAAAGAGATGCAGAACAACATGGTGGCCACAGCTGAGCAAGATCAGCCATAGGTAGCAACAAGAGAAGGACTTTGTCAAAATAATCCTGGTTACTTAGCCAGTGGGATATGCAACAAATTTCCCTCCTTCCTTCCTTCCTTCTTTCCTTCCTTCCTTCCTTCCTTCCTTCCTTCCTCCCTCCCTTCCTCCTTCCTTCTTACGCCCTTCCTCCCTTCCTCCCTCCCTATATCCTTTTGATTTTTAAGTCATAGCCTCACGTTTTAGCTCTAGCTAAACTAGACCTCATAATACAGTCTAGGCTGTCCTTAAACTCAGGACAATCCTCATGCCTCAGCCTCCCAAGTGCTGGGATTGTAGCATAAGTCACCATATGTGGCTCTATTTTTATATATCATTATAAACCTGTGGTATTGGTATGTACAACAGCTAACTTTTGTCTTAGCGGTAAGCATTTGGAACTGTAGGGACAGATGTGGTAGAGAGGGAGAGGAGGAGGAAGGAAGGAGAGTCAAAGTTGTTTAGAAGTCATTTGTCCTTTATTCCCTTTGCAACAAGCCTTATGAAAGAGATGGAAAATGAACTCTTTCCATGACATGTGGGGTGTACTGTTCCCATGGATGTTGTCTGTGCAATACATCCCTCACCAAATAATTTCTAGAAACATGAGAAAAGAGTAAGAGCCATAGAGCCCTTACATTTGCCTATTAGAAACTAAGCCAATCAGGACAGCCAACCATGGTTACAATGGTGACCTTTGCCATAGCTGGAGTAGTTCATTACCTAGATGTTTGAAATAGATCCCCACAGTCCTTGTAGCATCCATTGTAGTGCTGCCCCAGCTTTATTATTTTTTTTTCTCTTTGCTTTCATTGTTTCTGACTGTCAAATAGCCCACCTTACAGCTGGGCAACATGTTGGCTTGATCTATGACTTCCTTGAACATTTGGAATCATTGGCTAGTTTTTATTCTAAAGAAATGCCATTGATAAATCAACATGAGCAGCCAAAGTTCACTAAGGAAATAATGGTGAGTGTCTCTCAATGAAACATAGATGGACTTGCCCTACCACTAGCATCAAGATTAGGACACATGTGGGAAGTCTTCAACACACATGGGCCTCCCATTCACACCTTAGCTCACCTTCTGTCTCCTCCACTCACCAAACCAAATCTGTCAAGTTCTTTTTCTCTCTTTCTTTTTTCCTGATTGATCTGAGCATTAGGCTCTGGATGAAGCCCTCCACTTTTCAAAGCTCTTCCTTCAGTTCCTCTATGCATGCAGAGTAATCATTCAGCTACACTTAATCGATATCTCTGCACCTTTCTTAGTGCATCAAGATGAGCTGTGGTCATACTACTCTGCAAATCAAATAGAGCATCAGAAGGAAAACAAAATGGAAGGGAAGACTTTCCCTCACGTCAATTTAAAACTTCCTTGTTCTTTTTAAATATTTCATTGCATTAATTTTTCAAAGCAACAAAACAAACATTCATCAAGTGAAACTAAGCATGCCCCCCCTCTGATGGGTACATCTGTTGCTTCCCCGCTGTGTCCCTGAATAATGCATGTTAATACATTTAAAGTATCCTCTTCATTCAAATGAGCTTCTCTCCTTCCCATGCAAAATTTACTTGGATGGAAACAGAGGTAAAAGCTTAGGAAGCTGACCCTGAATTTTGTTCATACTTCCTGTTGCTAGTTAGCTGTTTCTTCTGGTCCACAAAAGATGAAGGAGAGGGGAATCCAAAACCCCCAGCCACTGAGAGACTCAACAGACTTGTGATCCTGGGATCAGGTCTGTACACAGCCTCCCTTTCTCAGGAACACTGCAAAGGCATTCACAGTTGCCTCTCCACTTTAGCTCCCTCTGCTCATGCTGTGACATAGAGGATCTGGACTGCGGAGTGGCATTGGACACTCAAAGGTGATGCTGGGTATGTGTGTGTGTGTGTGTGTGTGTGTGTGTGTGTGTGTGTGTGTGTGTAGGGTGTTATACATAAATGTCCTGGGATCTGCCTGTCCCTGCCCCAAATGCTAGAGTTATAGGCATGCACAGCCATGCCTGGCTTTTTATGTGGGTGCTGGGGATTCAAACTCAAGTTTTCAGGCTTACCTCCGAAGTCATCTCCCTAGCTCTATGAGAAGTCTAAGCAGTTTTAACTCCCTCAAAGTAGATCCATGTGCACTCATTTGATGCAGTACAGGAGAAAACAAAACAAAACACAGTTATTCGCTCTCTGTCTTCTGAACGCTGTTAACTGGAGATGTAAGTGATTTTTGTGAAGCATCTTAACACGTGTGAGCATTGTTGTTCCCAAGATTGTACCTTAATCCCAGCTTGGCTTTTACACAGATCCTGAAGATCCAAACTCACCCCGTCATGCTTGTCTACTTCCCAGCTGAGAGATAGTCTCTCTCTCTCAGCCCCTCATCTTTGTATTAGTAAATTACTGAAATTCCCAGTGAACAGATTTTTTAAAAATTTTAATTCTGAAAGTTATTTGCTGTATGAAGCCCATTTCGTTCTGTGACTGAATGACCAGGTTTCAAAGTATATTTAAAATGAATAGATACAGAGAAATTACTGTCTTCTATGGGTATACAAAGTTGGCTAATTGCCCTGACACTTCATCTGCCTTTTAAAAGCCTGTTTTCAGCACTTTTTTCTTGTCAAAATCTATGAAAAGTAAGGAAGATTATCAGAAATAGCCTGTTCTTTTTCATCCCTAGGCATACCAGACTTAAGAAAAGTTTTTTATAGAGGCTGTATTTCCCTTCTCAGAGAACTAAAATCACACGAATCAAGCCCCAACCCCAGAAAATGAACCCAGACAAAGAAGCAGCATGGACAGTTTGAATCATGAGATGCATTTAGAGTCACTTGCTACTGTGTCATTGTGATGATGTCACCACGTCATTGAATATTTTGAACTGTCTAAAGGATGAGATGCTTCAGCTGCCAGCGAACCTCTTGCTAATCTAAGCCAATGAGGGAGCACAGAGCACAGAAGCCCATTTTGACAAATGGTTTAGACTCACACAGACTATTTCATCTTAGAAGATGGAAGAGGCTTCGGCTGCTAAAGTGCTTGCTTCCCAAGCACCCGAACCTGAGCTCCATCCACAGCACCCAGAGAAGCAAGCATGGGGGGGGGGGTGCCAATGAGCCAGTGCTGTAGAAACAGGAGCTGCAGAGTCTCTCAGCCCCTCTTCCAGTCTAGATCAATCAGTGAGCTCCAGTCCTGAGAGACCCTGTCTCAGAGGAACTGAACCACGTCTAAGGAATGACAGGAAACTGTTCTTTGGCTTTCCTGTATCCATGTACATACATATATGTGCAGCCTCCCCCTACCCCCACCAAACACACACACACACACACACACACACACACACACACACGATGCTGCAAATTTAGTGTTATTTTATATTCCTATTGAGGGTACCACTGGGGAGAGTTTTAATGAGTAATAAAAGAATCCAGGACAATTCCCATATTATCTTTCCAGAGGACCTGAATTTAGTTCCCAAAACTCATGCTGGCTTTTTCACAACCACCTGAAACTGTAGCACCAAGGGATAGGATGCCCTCTTCTGACCTCTGGGAACATTGTTTTCATGAACACACACTCACACATAGGCTCATACATAGACATGTAATTAAAGCAAAATCTTTAAAGTTCAGTATATATATAGACCCCCCCAAGACCTACATTCAGGACTCTGTCCCACAGAAATGATGGGATCTGTGCATACAGATGTGTGTGCAATAATGCTCAACACAGCCCACTTAGTAATATAAAACTCTTGGCATTTCATCTCAAATGACTTTGAGTTAGAAATCATCAGTAGTGTCAGCTCACTTGCACTGTAGGAGTAAATTACTGTAGGATGGCATCCATACATGTGTGGGTATCAAGCTGTGTGGGAATGAGTGCTTTACTATTCCAAATCTGAGTACAGTACGTTTCTTCCTCTCTTTTTCCTGAAACAGTGTCAAATCTTTTCTTTGCTAAGTGAAACTGCACCTGTCCATGCAAAACCAAGTGCAGCTTTCTTCCTCATTAATATTACAGGATTGGAGTCAAATCTGTGAGGACCACATACACATGGGTGGGGTGGGTGGCTTTCTCTAGAACCAGGCTTACTCTGACGAGGGCAATGGATAGTTTAGGAAACCCAACTCATCGTTCCTGGAAAGCACAATTAATAGGCTATCACCTCGTTATGACTCTTTTTTCAGATCTCATATCATCTGAGGCTTTTTTATTGTGCATTTCCATTTGCAAGCTGTGTCAGCAGATAATATCCACATGTTAATATCCCCGCAGCTGAGCATCAAAGGCCCCACGACTCCATCAGCCTTTTCCCTTCCTGCTATTTGCTCACTGACCTTTTACGAATTTAATTATTTATACCAACTTGGTTCCTGTTTCCCTCTCTCTCCCTGTCCCTCTCCCCCTCCCTCCATCCCCCCTCTCTAATATCAGATGCAGAATTAATGCTGTCAGCCAGGCACTGTAATGTCTTCCTCCAGGAAGTCTCTTGCTTTCTCAAGCCAAGTGATGAATGGGGAGTAAAATGGCAAAAGATTCTGCATTAAGAAACAGGGTGTTAGAGTAAGGGTGTGTTGCTCCTGCAATGGCATGGCTGCTGGCTTTCCTACATCTGGAAGAGTCTCACAGGATACTGAAAACAGAGCTTCTGATCAGACACTGAGGTCTGCACACAGTGTGACGTCACAGTAAGAAGAGGTTAAATCACAGCAAGAAGGGGTTAACGTCTCAGTGACTCTCCCCTTTTGCAATAAAACAGCTTTACTCTTGTTTTATCTATAATGTGGATGTTAAATATTTATGAAACTATTTGAAATGTAAATTATGTTTTTAAAACTATGCTCACTAGAAAGAGGACATCTTTTTCAAATGTCAAGGTGGGAGGCATGCATGGAGAGGTGGCTCACCAATTAACAACACTGGCTCCTCTTCCAGATGACACAGGTTTGATTCCCAGCATCCACATGTCATCCAGTTCCAGAAAACCCAACATCTACTTCTGGCTTCCATGGGCACCAGGCACACACACAATGCACAGATACACATGTGGCAAAACACCCACATACATAAAATAAATACTTTAAGTAATTAAACACATACAATTTCAAAGTATTCTGTGTTTTCTTTTATGTGCATAGATTTTTATGTGCATAGAGTTGGCACATTACACCAGCTCAGCATTTGTACATGCCATGCATGTAATTTTTCATTCTAGTATGAGATCATAGATCATTGATTTATTGCTCATAATAAGGCCCTTAACTGTGTTGAGACTTCCCACCAATGCCATTCTTTACAGCAGAGGTTAAAAGTTTATCTTATATGTGATTGGTTATTGTTGCACTTTTGTGTTTTAACAGATGGCAAGCAGCTTTCTTCAGAGATCACATGTATTATTCTCCCTAGAGAACGGTTCTCTGGTAGACCTTGAGGTTGCTGGCTATTAGGAGACGCTGCCTACTTTCTGGAAAATCGTCTTTAAGATTTGATGACTGTGGTGAATACAGTGTTTGACATCTTCTGTAAAGATGGCAGGGTTTGACTAAATGGCTGTGAAAGAAAGGGAAGGGACGGGGGAGGGGAGGGGAACAAATGAGAAGGGAAGGGAATGGATGGGAACAAAGGAGACGGGAAGAGGAGAGGAGGGGAGTAAAGGAGAAGGGAAGGAAGAAACTTTCATCTCAGAACTTTTGGAGAACGTTCTAGTTTGATTTCTGTGGCTGTGACAAAATACTGACCAAAAGAAACTTAGGAAAGAAAGGGTGTATTTGGCCTGCAGGTCACATGACATCCAGAGAAGTCAAGGTGGAGACCTGGAGACATCAACTAAAGCAGAGACTACTGAGCAGCCATGCTTATAGGCTTGTTCCCTCTGGTGTATGCTCAGCTAGATTCCTTGCACAACCCAGGCCCACCTGCCTAGGGATGACCCTACCTGCAGTGGGCTGGGCACTCCTGTATCAATTAGAAGTCAAGAAAAAGTCTCACAGAAGTGGCCACAGGTCAATCTGATAGACAATTCCTCAGTGAGGTTTCCTCTTCCCAGATAAATAGTCCTTGCCAACTTGACAGCTGAAGTTAACTATGAGAGAAGGAGGGAAAAGTCCATGAGCAACTTCTCTTTAAAAGTATCATTCTATCACCATTGGTACCCTACCTTGGTTCTTAGAGTTCTCTCTCTCTCTCTCTCTCTCTCTCTCTCTCTCTCTCTCTCTCTCT
>CABHPR010150716.1:24016-35547 GCA_902168415.1 Peromyscus melanophrys | reverse complement strand
GGGTCTTCAGGGTCCTCTCTTGGCCCCGCCTTGTAGGCGTGGCAATTACCGAAGCCTCAATGGGGGTTGGAACTTCCAGATCAAAGCTGGAATGGCTACCCACTACAGTGTGGTGGTTGTTACTCACCAGACACTTATATCACAGACCTGTGCAGTGCTCAGCAGGCTGGTGCAAGTCACCAAGTGTCTGACAGTTGTTACTCCTATAGAAAGCTAAGACAGCAGCTAAATAAAGTATGTTTAAGGTTAAAGTGAAAAAACGCTGCCAGTTGCACCCAGAATGGAAGATAATTCATACCAGACAGAATGAACAGAGGAATCAGCAGAAGGGAAACTTGCTGTGACATGGTTTCATCTTCCAAAGTTTCATCACCAGTAAATTTGTACAAAGGGTACAGTGGTTACACTAAGATGGATTGAGGAGTGGGCATTTCATGGTGAATATTGCCTGGGAGAGATTCATGGTCATTTAACCTCTAACATTTTCAGCATTGTTTTATCTAGTGTCATTGGAAATTGAAGTATCCTTAGCGATTATAAACCAAAACTCATTATAATAACCATCAACTCATTGAGACTGAGACCATTGGGACACAGCACCGACAAGCCTGTTTTGAGGTCTCGGTGACCCAATCAATTCATATGAAATGGAAAACATTTAGCTTTCAGAATCATGCAAGCAAATCATCTCTGTAATGACAAATATAAGAGGAAGAACATGCTGGGGGAGATAAGAAACTTCTGATATTTACTGTACGTAGAGGACACAGCAATTTCTATCCCCTCCGCTATTTAATCCTCAGACTTCTTTGTAGTGGATATGATTATTAATCCCATCTATAAGCTCATGATAGTACTTAATCTCTGAAGAGTTTCAGAGTGATGGGTGCTAAAACTAAAATCAGTTCTCTGTGATGATGGAAGGCAAGCTCTTACCCAGCTAATATCTCTTATGTCCAACAAATAGAAAGAGAATGATGGATACAGCTTGCCTTCATTTTAAAAACAGCTTAAAGATTCCAGTGCAATGAAAAATACCTTCATTTACTCTCTTCCAGTTGACTGAAATATTAATAAGAGATGTTTAGTTCATATTTCTCTGTATTATGTTTTAAGATATATATGGAAATATAAAAGACCAGCTCATTCAGCTCAGTGTGAAAGACAAAAGAGAGGAAATGGCCTGTTTCCCGTGCTTCCACACCATGCTGCTCAGGGTGATTTTCAGAATGGCTGACTCTACGTGCAGACATTAGGTTAGACATGGAATTCTACAAGTCCATTGCATATTTTCCAACTTTATCAAAAAATTTCCTATCTCAAGAAAAACTTGTTTAAATGGATATGATTATTAGTTGTGATTGTCAACTTGACACAATGTAGTATCACCTGAAAAGGAGTGTCAATGGGGGATTATCTTGATTCCTTTGGTTTTTGGGCCTATGACGGGGGCATTACCTTGATTAAATTCATTGAGGAGGGAAGACCTGATCACTATGGGAACAGCATTCCTTATACAGGGGATTCTGTGACTGGAGAAAACAGGCTGAGTGCAAGCATGCATGCCTTGATGCGTTCCTCTCTGCCCTTGACTCTATATGCAATGTGAGCAGCAGTCTCGCCTCCTGCTGCGTGATTTCCCCACAGTGATGGACTGTAGCCTGGAACTGTAAGCCCAACAAACCTTTTCCCTCTCAGGTGGCTTTTGTCAGAATTTTATCACAGCAACGAAAGAAACTGAGACAGTGGGCAAATGAAAGGAAGCTTAGCAAAAAATGTTTCATTTTATAGATGAAAAGTATCATCTGGGAACATGAAATCATGGCACATGTGGCCCAGGTTTCCCATATATCAGATCATGGCTCTGAGCCCTGGAAGTTGCATACAGCTGAGATGCCTGGCTCTCTTCATGCCCCTGGCACTGCTGTTACTTAGGTCATCCTTTAAGAACAAGTTAGAGGACCGTAAAGCCAGGCATCAAGTGCAGCTAAGTTTTCCCTGTAAGATCAGCCTTTGCCTTTAGGAGTTATTGAGTGTTACATGAGGAACTGCTAGAAGTCCAAATGACATCTTGGATGGGGGCTGTCATTCTCCGCTCTCGATTCCAGCCTGGGACCTTCCGTGTCTAACTCTGCAGGGGCCTGCAGCTCACATTGATGCCCTTCAAGCAAGAACTGGTCCTAGCAACAAAGAATTACCTGTCCAGAATATCCAGGGATAATTTTCTTCCCTTGGGTACCACCAACAGCCAGTAGCCCACCATACGTGACACAGAAGGCTGGCCCTACTGCTACAAGGAGGGAGAACTGAAGATGCCATTCTTCCTTCCTCCCTCCACATGGGGTCAAATCCAAACTCGGACCTGAGCTATCGTCTGCTCAGCTGCTTCTCATTCAGTCCTCTTCTTTTTCTTCCAGGTTCCGTGTAAGGACCCTCCCTTCTGATGCTCTTAGGAGACACACCTAAATCAATGTCAATTTTCTAAACTTTCCCATATGACTTCCACATAAAAATGTTTAGAAGTACCCAGGTTGTTTTTTTTTTTTTTTTCCTAATCTTTTGGTGACTATGTAGTTGCCTTATTACTTTACATTTCTTTCTAGACATAACATAACCCAAAGCAACACATTGCTTTGAAGAAATAATTGAAGTCAAGTAGCCTATTAGATGCCACTGTAGACATTACAGCAGCATCTCAGAGATTCAAACCTTTTGTTAGATACCTTAAGGTCACCCGGGAACAGCTGTTTCTCTGGTCTACTGATTCCTGGTCCAATCCTCTGTCCCCAGCTCACCCACTAACTCTCTATATGTTGGTAGAGATGTAGTGTGGTGCTTTGCACAGAGGGATTGGTGTTAAACTGTTCTCAGGTTCTTGGAACACAGAGTAGAAACCATCAAAGTCCTGCCTTCTCATCCCTGGGCCTCATAAGAAACTGAAAAAGTACAAAATTGAAATTTCTTGTAGAAACCTGACATTTTGCCTTATAGAGGTGCATTAAGGAGAGCAAAAGAAAATATGCAGTCTTCTCTTGAAATAGTGGATGTGTGAATAAGCAAGACATTGTTGGCTAGTTGGATAAATGAATGAATGAATCAGCAAGGGATTGAACAGATCTGTGCAGTGTCTCTGTGTGTCTGTTACGTCATCAGGAGGTATTATTATGACAAAGCACATTACTGTAGTAAAAAGGCACCACTACCACATCTGTCAAACAAGGGCAAACTGGAATTTGTCTCTCATGTACTTATTTTCTTTCTTACATCAACAAAACATATGACTTGTCAGGGGAATTCATTGGGGCCATCAAGGACAGTGTTATAGTGGACTCATTTTCAACTGAGGATGCTAATTAACTTCCATGAAGTAGGTCATTGCCAGTTACTTCAGAGTCAGTGGGTGGCATGGTGTTTAGATATAGGAGCAAATTTGAGAAATAACTTTTCCAACTTCTCCCAAATAGACACCAGAGCCACACATTCTATTTAGCAAGTGGTAAAAACATTTAGTGCTTTATACTTGTACCCATGATGCTAAAGCATCAGTACCTTGGGTTTTAAACCCTATCTGAAGTGCATGCTTAGCTTATCTAGGGATCAGTGATTGAAATATCATTATTTTCCCAACAAAGTGAATTAATGATTAAACTATGTAAAAGTGAATGAGTAGAAGACATTGCTATAAACACTGGGAATCTTCTACTTTAAACTTCATAATAGTGAAGGTTTGTTACATTCTTCTTTGGAAATGTTACATGAAGAGGAGTGTTGATCATAGATTTTTTTTTTTCATGCCCCCATCAGTACACTAAGAAGACAAGGAAAATCTACCACTGTTTTCTTGTTTTGTTCTGAGATAGGGTTTCCTGTATCCCAGGTTGTCCTCAGATTTGCTGTCTATCTAAAGATGACCTTGAGCTTCTGAAACTGTTGCTCCACCTCCCAAATGATGGGATTACAGGCATATGCTCTAACCCCATTCACTTTGTTCTTAAATTCTTGGTCCATTTTCCTGTAGGATCGCATCAGGTTTTACTCTATAATCACTGAATTAATAATATTAAGAGGTGAGGGGATATGTGTTAGCCCCAAGTTATTTAGAAATAGTAATACTCTAAGATGACTATTAAAAGTAATTAAAATATGTATATAAAATTTTAGAACAGGAAAGAAAACAGCTTCAATTAAAATGCAGATTACATTATTAACACTTCTTTATAAACATACTTCCTGTAGTGAGTCTTGGAGAAATAACCAAAATGTGATTAAAAAAACAGAGGAATTCCTCCAGTTCAATTTAATATGGGTTGTGCTTCAGAGGTGTGGTGTGGAGATAGACCATTTTACATAGTCTATTCAGAAGAATGAATTGGACCAGTTGGCTAAGGAGAGGGCTCAGAGAATAGAGGATTTTATGTGCTAGTGCAGAGGAGCTGAGTTGAGATCCTCAGAATTCACATAAAGCCAGATTCAGTAGAAAATCCTGTACTCTGGGAGCTCCCACAGGAAGACGGGATGAGGGGCCAGAGGAATCCCTGGAAGGGCTCTAGCCAGCTACTTTGGCATATGCAGAAGCAGACAGCAAGAGACTGTGTCTCAAACAAGGTCAAAGGTGAAGAGCATCATTGATGTTTGGTTGTCCTCTGACCTCCACATTCATGCCTTGGCATCTGTGTGCCCCGCCCCCATACACACTTTTTGTTTTTCTAATGACAAGGGGAAGTGTGTAGCATTCTTAGTTACAAAGTTATGGCAACCTGCTTAAGCAAGGTTAAGAAGCCTTATTCAGGCATCTGGGGGAGAAAGGGCTTCAACTCTGTATGCCGTCATTTTACTCCTTGTACTTAGAATAGACAAACTTAGACTCTATTGGCCTTGCTAACTGGCAATATTAAACATGCTATCTCACCTTGACCTTCGTGTCTGTCTCAAGTCTGACTTTCTCCCGTTGTAAACCTAGACTGTTATATTTCTGACAATGGGAAAGGATAAGAAGGGACAGCCAATCAAACAGTGCTTAAAGGACTAATGTCACCTTTGTCTCAGAATATATTCTACAGGAATAACAGGCATGAATTTTATTAGGAAAGAATGAGCTGAGTCAGGGACTAGAACAACTAAGCATATCTGGTGGGAAACCAATTAAATTTCAAAAGCAAAAATGTCCAAGTGATCATGTAAAAAGGGTCTGTGCAAAACTGATCACATTGTCTTTGATGTAAAAGGTCAGATATTTAAACATCAGTCATCAATAGGTAGATCTATAAAAGCGAACACAGTGTTCCTGTCTCTAGATAGGCTTTCTTTCGTCTTGGGTGGTTTCTGAGCTAGAGCGCTTTAGAATTTGTTATTTAGGGTGATAATTATGAACTGGTTTTCTAGTTGCCCCACATATAGCTGTCTCTCTGTCAGTAGACACATCTCAGTATCCACCAGGGATCTGTTTTCTGATGCTGAAATTGGTGTGAAATTATTATAATAAAGCAAAGATGGAGTTGGGCTCTCTCCTCTGAACATCTCCATGTTTCCACTTAGAATGTTCATTTATACTTATTTTGAGACTGATCTTTGTATGCAATCACTTTGTTTCCCTGAAATTCACTTTTTTCTCTGTGCAGTAGAAAATCATAAGCACTGGATATTTGTGGTTTTTAAAAAGGGGTAAATGATAGAACCCAATGAGTTAGTAAACAGGTACATGGCTCTTTTCTAAGCTGTTCTGTCATAACAAGAGTTACAAGAGAAAAGGATGAGTTAGTTGAGTGTCTAGGAATCAGGGCCTAAAATTAGAATGGATTTCCAGCAACTTAGGAACTGTGTGTGTTTATGAGAGGGTAAATGCCTGACCACAGATGACCTTTTTTGCTATGTGATCATGGGGTCTATAGCCTAGCTCCCTGATTTCAATTATTAGAGAGCTTTTCCCTGTAGTCCCAGGTGTCTGAAAGCTCCTATACTTCCCACTGAAGACTGCTGTGAGTGAATGCACAGTGATTTGAACTGCCAGCCAACACATTTGGCAGGTACAATTTGTATTAAAGGCATGAGAAAACTAGAGGGGTCAATACAGTGGGTCTTTCAGGACCACATGCTTGCCATGGTGGCAAATCCCCATCAACCAACATCTTTCTTCTGACAGTAATCTCTCTCTCTCTCTCTCTCTCTCTCTCTCTCTCTCTCTCTCTCTCTCTCTCTCTCTCATTATTTAATTAAATATCCTGAATTTACAAGAGTCTCGGATCTTCAGCCTTCCTCTGTGTTTAATGTACCTTCCCCCTTTTGCTTTTCTCACTAAGCATGCTGTTACCCAGAATGCATTTTTCAGATCACATGATTGCTTTGTTGGCGTCTCAGTCAGAGCAGGACACTCAGTTCAAACTTTCTCAAGTCTGTTCTCTGCTAGTGTAACCTGGGTAATTTTCTTAGGGCCTGAACCACAGGGCATGTATTAGTTACATATCACACAGCACCCTACCCACAGTGGAACATATTGATTGCCTATAAAAAGTAATAAAAAGATCCAGATAGAGCCTGCTCCTAGATAACCTACAGAAATAGTAGGAGGATGTTTTGTTCCTAGGAATGGGCCAAAAACCTGTAGAAGAGGAATAGTGAAGATGTATTGTATCTTTGTTAAATCTTTTAGGAACTCAGCATCAGCAAAATGAATCCTTCCATTCCTTGTCCTTTATCCTTGACATGATACCAGCTTTTGCTTCAGTAAAAAAGCATATTCTCTCCCTCACCCTTTCTCTCTCTCTCTCTCTTCCTCCCCTCCCCACTTCCCTCTCTTGGTGGGGGAACATAGTATAGAATATGCCATCCTAAACCTATTAGCTGTTTTCTTATCAAAATGACTTTCTGGCCACACAAATGTCCACTGGCCTTTTTGTCCAAGAAGCCTGGACTCACCATTCTGCTCTGGACGCTTGTCTAACTCTGGAAACACCTTCTAGCTGAATGTCTTCGACATGAAGCACGCACGCGTGCATGCGTGTGTATGTGTGTATGTGTGTGTGTGTGTGTGTGTGTGTGTGTGTGTGTGTATGTATGTGGATGTGGGCACACCACAGGACATTTGTGGAGGTCAGAGAACTTTCTGCCTTGTTTGGTATAGGACCTTTTCACCACAGCATATGTTAAGCTAGCTGGCTTGTGAGCTTGTAGCACTCTGCCTCCCATTTCCTGTAGGAGGGCTGGTATTGCAAAGCCTTGCACTTCTGTGTCTGGCTTTTACATGGGCTCTGGGATCCAAACTTAGATCAGGCTTAATTGGAAAGTACTTTATCTACTGAGCCATCTCCTTAGCCACTGGAACCATTTTAAGTACTGTTTTTATTTAGTTTCATTATAAACAGGACAATTGACAATATCTGGTCAGACTCATGTCTATGGTACTTAGCTGAAGTACGCACTTATTCTGAAATTACCACAGAATAATGGAGAACATGGAAAACAATGCATCAAACACATTGTCTTCTGTTGTTTTGTTTTTTTTTCCTAATTCCTAGATGATAGAAGGGACACACATATCTTTCTTTCAAGTAGACTGCCAACAGTATGCCCAATGTGACCTAGTTCCTTTAATAAGAAACATCAATTTTAAGGGGTAGAGAGATGATGGATAAAGTACTTGGTGCTAAACATGAGTTTGAATCTGTAGCACTCATATTCACATACACACAAAAAGCAAGGCATGATAGATGGTGGTGGCATGTATCTACCATCTCCCATACTGGGGAAGTGGGAGACAGGAGGTCCCTGGAGCTCACTGGCCAGCCAGCCTGGCCCAACTGTTGAACTCTAGGTTTAGCAAGAGAGCCTGTCTCAGAAAAATAGAGAGCAGCTGATTAAGACCCAGATGTCAACCTCTGGCCTCCATATACACAAACACATTCACACATATTGGGGACACACACACACACACACACACACACACACACACACACACACACTCACACTCACACACCACAAAGAAATACTTACTTTCAAAAAACCTTAAGAGTATTCTAAGAGTCAACATTCCTGACTTGCACATTTCTCTAGACAATCATTAGAAAGAACTGTGGTGGATCACACTCTAGCAAAGGTGACCGATGTTGGATGGGACAAAGTGAAGTCTAGGAAAGGGAAATCAATCTGTTAGGAAGGAGCAAGGACTTCCCCGTGTGCTTTCAATGGCCTTAGCAAAATGGAGTCACAATGTTTGCATTGTCTGCGGTCAATGTCCATGCTTCCTCGTTTGTTTCTCTCTCCACTCTGAACACTGGCTGCTTTCTTGGCTTCACCCACTTAACAGAAAGGAGGGCCTGGAAAGGCAGTGTGCTCTTGGCCTCTAGCCCACCCCTACCCAGCAAGTGTGTCAATCTGCAATTGCATCCTTGGGCTCTGATTGCTCATTTCTCTTTACATAATTTCTGAAAATCCTGCAGTAACAACTATATATACCCCCTGTGGAATTCTCTCTCTTCCATCACAGGTCCCTAGAATAACCAATACAATTCCTCTGTTTTCAGTATTTGGGGGCATGGTATTAGAGAGCCAACGCAAAGTGGGGGTGAAGCCAGTGAGGCAGTTCTGAAATTTATTTTATTCAAGGACTGAGCATGTTCCCATTAAAAACATTTTAATTCATTCTTATTTTATGTGTGTGAGCCTGCATGTGTACCTGTGTACCATGTGAATGTAGTGTTCACGTAGCACAGAAAATGGCCTAAGATCCTCCTAGAACTGGAGTTATAGGTGGTTGTGAGTTGCTGAGTGAGTGCTAGGAAATAACCCTGTGTCTTCACCAAGAACACACGTGTTCTTAACCACTGAGCCATCTCTCCAGCCTACCAAGAGATATTTTTTAAAAGATTTATTATTTTATCTCAATTATGTGTGAAAGGAAAGGCATCTGCTCAGGACCCCCAAGACCAAGTACTCAGCATAAAGGAGATTTATTTGCCCCAGAGGGACAGAGGGCAAGGAATAAGAGACAAAGATAGATGGGAGATAGAGGATGAGAACAAGGGAAGGGGGCAGGGGTATTTGTCCCAGAGGGAGGACAAAGGACTGTCTCTGGATAGAGAGGAGACAGATGTAGCCCATAGGAAAATGGCGGTTTGTAAAGGTACAAGGGGAAACCCCATGTTAGGATGAGGTGTTTAATTTTAATTGGTCTTGTTAATTAGGTGAGCCAAAGGAGGCTTTTGATTGCTGAACTTAAGTACTTTGATAGCTGGACTTTGGTAGTCAGCCTTAGAAGGAGGAAGTGCCCGAATAACAAAATAAACCTTTCTGATTAGCTTTAGGACTGTAATCTAAAGGTTTTTAGCAAGGCAGAGGGAATGAGGGAAGGGCAAGGCCTCCCGGAGCCATGCCCACAATGCTCTAGCTGGCCAGAGTCCCTTCAATATGTATCTGTGTGTGAACATGTGCATGGGAGTGCAGATGTCCCTGGAAGTCATAGGCATTGGATCACCCAGAGCTAGGTTACAGGCAGTGAGCTGAATGGCATAGGTGTTAGGAATTCAGTTTAGGTCTTCTGCAAAAGTAGCAAAGCCTCTTAACCACGAACTGCCTCTCCAGCTACTTAATTTTTTTTAAAGATCTGTTTTATTTTTTTAATCATGCATATGGGGAAATAATATGTGAGTACAAGTGTCTTCACAGGCCAGAAGAGAGAAAGGAATTCTCCAAAGCTGGAGTTAGAGGAAGTGTAAGCTGGCTGATGTCGGTGCTAGCAACTAAAATCAGATCCTCTACAAGAGCAGTATGCCTGTTAACCATAGCCGTCTCTCCAACCTCCCTGTTTAAAACAAAACAAAAACCCAGTTATATTCAGTTTAGATTTCATGTTCATGAGCCCTTATATGTAGCTAGAGTTTTCCTGCCTGGCCCACAGTCAGGACAAATCTCTGCCACCCGCCAGTCCCACAGCCGCTCAGACCCAACCAAGTAAACACAGAGACTTATATTGTTTAAACTGTTTGGCTAATGGCTCAGACTTCTAGCTATCTAGTTCTTACATCTTAAATTAATCCATTTCTATAAATCTATACCTTGCCACATTGCTTGTGGCTTACCGGCATCTTCATATGCTGTTTGTCATGGCGGCGGCTGGCAGTGACTCCAGCTCAGCCTTCCACTTCCCAGAATTCTCTTCTTTTTGTCCCGCCTATACTTCTTCCTGCCTGACCACTGGCCAATCAGTGTTTTATTCATTGACCAATAAGCAACATGTTTGACATACAGACCATCCCACAGCACTTATAGTTTAAAAGGCAGTTGTGTTTAAATCAATTGAGATAGATTTCATAAAAATTCGTATTGCACCTGGTTGTGTGTGACATTCTTAGAAAGATGTGAACCAAGGCCTATTCACCCTAGATAGTACACCAATGACAGACCAAAGAAATACTTACATACAAGTCTTGCTTAGTAGGCTACTGAGTTTATTGGAGTTGTTTACAATAATATGAGTGTGGAGTTACTTGCAGAAGCAGGAGTAACCCAAAGGTAACAGTATTCCCAAAGACCCTCCCACCTCTCAGCATGCCTGCCCACTCATAAAAGCTGCTCCCCTGGAGCTTGCTAAGTAACTTGAAGGCAGCTCTGCTGATTGGCAACTCTCCTCTCTTCTGGTTGTTACTGTGCAAGTAACTTCGGGGAATGGCCTTGTGAATTTTGTAACTTTTAGAATCCCAGGCCTTGTAAATTTCATCTACTTCCCAGACCTTTTAACTTTTATCTAATTCACAGGCCTTTTAAGTTTCATAGATTTCATGGGCCTTGTAAGTTTCATCTACTTCCTGGGCCTTGCATGTTTTGTTTACTTAACCTTGACTCTTAGGAGGTTCCCTTTTCCCTCCATGTGAGAATGTCTCACAATTCTAATTTCAGTATCAGACAGTAAGAGTACATGCAAGTGTGGGCATGTTTTTCAAGGACCTCAACACAAGGCATCTATGAGGATGAAAACAAGAAGGATTTAGTAAGAATTATCTATTTATACTACCCACATCCCTCACTCTCATGCTTAGATTCCCAGGACCATTCCAAAGAGCTTGCAGCATGTATATGGAACTTCTTGCCTCTCTAGATTTCTTTATGATTTGGGTCAAGGGAATTAATTTAAAAAGGAAGAAAGAAAACAAAGCTGTATATGATGCATGCCTGTAATTTCAGTGCTCGGGATGTTGAGGCAGAATTGCCATGAGTTTGATACCAACTTGTTCTACATTGTGAGTTCCAAGCCAGGCAGGACTAGAGAGCAAGACTCTGTCTCAGAGGGAAAAAAAATGAAAAACAAAAGTTCATTTTGTAGCTGTTTGTAAAGGGCCCATTGTTTTACTTTGGATTATACACTATACTGTGAATAGGCCGTTCTGTGTCTTCTGGCTCCATTTCTATATGCTTATCAGCTAATTTTACAGTGTAGATATTCTTCATATGTGAGGCATTTTTGAGAATGTTTCTCTGGGCAACTTGAAAATGGTTTGTTCTGTATTAAGAACTTTGGGTTAAGCAATTTGATTCAATTTAGT
>CABHPR010150715.1:46433-60237 GCA_902168415.1 Peromyscus melanophrys | reverse complement strand
CCCCCCCATCCCCCCAAAAAGGGAATTGGGTATGGTTAAAAATCTGTAACAAAAAGTTAACTTAGAACTTGGAACTGCTCTGGGAAACAACATGTGATCTGCCACCACCTTAATTAAGTACAGCCAGGTAGGCAACCACCATTTTGACTAAGGTTAGGGAAGAGGGAGGTCATGTGACTTTACCACCATCTTGATTAAAGATGACCACATGGAGTGGGCCTACCAAGGAGACAATAGGTCTCCAAGATGTTTTGGATTAGGATGGATTTTTGTATGATAATTCCTGTCCTGTCCTAAAAACAAGGTTTATAAAAGATAGGCTTTAAAACAATGCTGGTTTAATGAGACTTTAAGGCTGCATCTCCATGCATTCATGGACAGGGATGTATCTTGCTGGCAGCAAGATTTTGTAATCCCCTTGGTATTGCTTTTAGAGACACTGAATGGTTTACCCTGTTGAAACTTGGTTTTGCCTTCTACAAATTATGGTTGTGCTCTATGTCTTTATTCTTGAAATAAAAAACTTAGGACCACAGCTGAGCACCAGAGACTGATGTATTCCCATCTCATGATGCAGCAAGACAGTGACCTAAGCAGTCTGGCAAAGCATCTCTCCTTACCTAAGGTCTGTTCAGACTAACAGAGACTGATTTAGGAATGTATGCCTAACTTCCTTGCTTTTCCTAACATTATTAAGCTGTAGCTAGTTTGGTAAACTAAGCCATACAGAAAACTGTTGTGTTCTATAATGGTGTACTATAAAAAGATCAGGAAAGATCCCAGGTGGACTGTGTTTATAAATTAAAAGTCTTATATTGATATTAAAAAAAATCGTCAATTCAGAAATTGTTATTTCCTAAGGCTAAACTTAACAGGGATAAAGATATAAAATCCTAGTCTTATAAGACATACAAGCTAACCATCAGCCACCTCATAAAGGATCAACTTCTTTGATATGTTCAGATTTAGTCAAGCCTAAAACAAGTAACTAGACACAAACAAACGACATTTGTCGAGTTTAGATATACCTAACAGGTCCAATGGGACTATGCCAAAGTAACAGATTAATCCTTCCTTTCAGTGTTTTTACTGAGATAGCAAACCTACAGATTGTATAATCCCTGCATTTAAAAGATGTAATTAAATGGTTGTTAGATTTACAAATATGAGTAACTATCACCAGTTAATTTTAGAATATTTTCATTATTTCAAAAAGAAATCTTAGACTCTTTAGGCATTAGTTCCCCAATCACTCTCTTCCTTTTTCCCTCTTATCCAGTGTGAACTATTTTCCAATCACTGTGCCCAAAACAGAAAATACCTCAACTTACTGCAGGGAAGATTTATTTGGCTCACAGTTTCAGGAGCATCTCACTTGCCACAGTGAGGTTGACATGGTGGAGACCATAGCACTGGGGGCAAAAGTAGAAGACTCCTTACAAGGTACAAACCAGGAAACGGAGCCCTCGGACCTCAAGTAGGAGTGGGTACAGCCTTCAAGAGCCGACGCTGCGGGACCTACCTCTACCAGCCAGGCTTCACCTGCTACAGGAACCTGAAAAGACCCCCACACACTGCTGTTGCTGCTACCGAGTCTTTAAATCATAATGTAGAAGGTACTTCAGATTCAGGCTGTGCTGGCTAGTTTTATGTCAACTTGACACAAACTAGAGTCATCAGAGATGAGAGACCCCTGATTGAGGAAATGCCTCCTTAAGATGCAGCTGTAAGCAAGCCTGTAGGGCACTTTCTTCATTAGTGGTTAATGGGGGAGAGCCTAGTCCCCTGGGCTGGTGGTCCTGGGTTCTATTAAAAAAAAAAAAAAGCAGGCTGAGCAAGCCAGTAAGCAGCACTCCTCCCTGGCCTCTGCATCAGCTCCTGCCTCCACGTTCCTGCCCTGTTTGAGTTCCTGTCCTGACTTCCCTCAAGGATGGACTGTCACCTGGAAGTGTAAGTGAAATAAACCCTTCCTTCTCGAAGCTGCTTTTGGTCATGGTGTCCTCACAGCCATGGTAACTCTAACTCGGACAGACTGGAACATCCACCCAATGATCAAAGGAGTCTCTATGGGTGGCCTACAAGCCACACCCAGGCTTCCTGCTGATTGCCAAAATTCCCTGTGCTCCCCACCCCCATCAGACTTTCATGCCGTATTATGCTATTTAAGCCACTGTTTTCCACACCTTTCTGGTGTGGAGACAGATTTCTATTCATCACACTTTTTGTTCTTAATGTCATTGTGATAAGGAATATGCTAAAAATGATATATTTTATGCTTCTTCAGCATTTACATAGTATTTAAAAACCAGTAAAAGAAGGTACCAAACGTTGGGGAAGCTGTTTGACCTGTAGAGACCAAGGCTGAGGGGACATGGGTCATGAATGCAGTGGCAGTTCACAGTGTTTCAAGCGTACCCTGGTGTGGTGGCCTACCCTTCCCTTTGGTGAAACACTGAAGGTAAACATTAGCTCCAATGGAAATCATTGATTGCCTAAGGGAGATCTGTCTGCCAAGACAAATCATGGAACTGTTCTTATTCACAGAGTGGACCTTTAAGTGGTGTCTGGCCAGGTGCCTGAAAATGACTACCAGTCCAGGAGTTGCATTCGGAGGACACTGGCATCTAGGCTGTGAGAAGGCTGGACTCTGGAGAACTAAGCTGGAACAATCACCTTGCTTTCATCACTGTTAGCAGCAATGTGTGGCAATCAAGAAAATTGCATGAACCCCGAGGACAGGCCTCGTCAGCTGGAAGGAAGGAGAAGAAATGAAATGTCCTTGACAGTTATAGAGGATGCTTCTTAGGCCACCTGCTCGGAGGGAACCCTGGGCAACAGGTAGCTGCTAAAGACCTCAAGGATGGGGTTGTGTCACACCGACTGAGACTGCTCACTCAGTTCAGCCGTGAGGGCTCGCTGGAGACTGCCCCCTACAGTGTTGATGAAGTGCAGACCCTCTGTCTATATTGGTGACATCTCCCATCAGACGAGCACTCTCACCCTCTTGGAAAAGAAAATAAGTCACTCTTTGTAATGTCGCAAGACACACATGGCATGTTTCTTGGGATACTTACAAGATTTTCCATATCTGTTCGAGCCAGCATGTACGTCCTGACATTGCTATTCTGATGGAGCAGAGTGTACAAGAGGAGCGTGGCTTGGTCAGACGTCTGCTGTTCACACAGGGCTGTGTACAAACTGTTAAAGTTAATCTGGAAGGCATGCGGAACTGACGATGGGAAAGGACTGCTGTCTAAAATACAGAAAAGAAGCAGGACAATGTGTAAAAAGAGCGTGTGAGGACTTCCCAGTAGTGTATTTATACATAATCGTTAAGGGTCTTCAAATAAGCAGACCACGGCTGATGCACTCACTAAAATTAGTAATTCATTTTTAAGAAAAATGGCTAAAATAACAACATATAACTTAGCTAGTTTTAAAATAAAAGGAAAATCAATGTATGAAATACAGCAAGCCTAAGGCAACTACCATAAAACTTCTGTAAAAGTTTTATTTCAACGAAAATTGAAGGGATTGGAGAGAAGGCTCAGTGTTGCAAACCGCTTTGGCAGAGGACCTGTTTGGTTCCCTACACCCACCCTGGTGGCTCGCAACCATGTATAACTCTAGCTCTAAGGAAACGACACCTTCTGGCTTCTGTGAGTACCTGATGCACTCAAGTCCATACCCACATAAAGACAAACACATACATACATACATGTTTAAAAATAAATAAAACCAATCTTTAAAAAACTAAAACTTGCAAGATAATTGACTACAACTGCTAAGACACCGAAGTTTCTAAATGATAAGAAGTATAAGTCATAGGTCAGCCATCTGAAGATCCTCAGTGAAGGGTGGATTAATTAATTGATTATCAGTTTAATTGTGTGTGTGTGAGAGAGAGAAAGCACATGCATGAGTGTGTGTGTGTGTGTGTGTGTGTGTGTGTGTGTGTGTGTGTGCATGCAGAGGCCAGAGAAGACTCTGGGTACCTTCTTCTATTGCTCTCTACCATATTTTCTGAGAGAAGGTGAAGCTAGTTATTTCTGCAAGGCTGGCTGGTGAGCCCTGGACTTGCCTCTCCACCTGCAATGCTGGAGCCACAGACACACCTGTGTCCTGGGTTTGCACAGGTTCTGATGTGAACTCAGCCTCTCCTGCTTTTACATCAATTGCTTGTACTTACTGAGCACCTCAGCTCCTGAGTGATGCTGAATTGAAAGATAATGGATTAATTTGTTGACAGAGACAATTTCAAGACACCATAGCACTTCGGCTGTGGCAAGGTTATTGCTCACTGCTCTCATCCAGGTCCACAGTGAGAGTGGAGGGGAAAGAGAAGGGAAAATGTGACCTTTCAGGAGGAAAGCGTGTAAGTCTGAAGTTTCACAAGAAGAGCACAGAGGACAAATCATCTGTCATTGTTAAAGACCTTAGTGCCTGCGCCATACCTGGATATCAGGAAGGCTGTCTTGAGGGCAAGACCCACCCACCAAAGACTCCTACTTGTGAACATGCAAATTCATTTGAAAGGAGAGAGCTTAAACTAGAACACCACGGAAGGAGTTCTCTGCTCAAAAACAACCATCTAGGGAAGTGTTTCCCTAGCATCAGCACAAAGGCCAATGAAACTGTGGTCCAAGGCGTCCAGGCTCCCTCCTGAGCTGGCAGGAGAGCTTAGCCACACTGTGCTGGATGTGTAAGCCTGAGTGAAGCACTGCCAAGGCCATGGTACTCATAACCACATACTCTTGGCTCTAGAGAGGCCAGGCAATGTGTGACAAGGTTGCAGTTCCTGCAAGGAGGCCCTGAGGCCACTGCACGAAGCTGCAGTAACTTCTGAGTTGCAATAAGAGACCCCATGTCCTAACTAGCTCTAATTAGCAACTTGATGCTGCCTAGAGTCATCTGAGAGTAAAGTACCTAGAGACTGAAGAAGTACCTACATCGGAACGGCCTATGGACATAAGTGTGGGGAACTATCTTTACTATTAACTGGTGCCGAAGAGCCCCGTCCACTGTGAGTGGCACCATACATACCTAAGCAGGTGGTTCTGGGAAGTTTAAGAAAACTAGTAAGCTGTGCGCCTGAGTGAGCCAGGGTGAACCAGAGAACAAGCTAGCATGCAATGCTGTTTTCATGGCTCCTGCCTTGAGCTCCTGTCCTGACTTTCCTCGATGATGAATTGTGACCTGGAAGAGTAGGCCAAATACACCCTTTCCTCTCCAAGCTTGTTTTGGTCAGAGTATTTTACTGGAATTAAACTAGAATATCCCAGAATACTGGACATACAAGGACTGTTGGATGTCTGGTAAGGAAAGCTGCAGGAACAGAGTGTAGATGACCCAAGAGACAGGAGTAGGTGCTGGGAATGTTTTACTCATGCCATTCTACATTACAAGTATACAGTTTGGATCTGATTTTATAGGAGCTCACGATTAAGAGATTGTCTTGAGTCTCAGGTGAGACTTCAACTTCAGACTTGCAAACAGTATTGGAATTGTGAGAGACTATGGGGACTCAATGCATTTTGCACTGAGGTGCCCATGAGTCAATGGGGAACAGGGTGGAAGGCTACCAATTAAAATTTATGTGTTTAGGTACCAAGCTGACAAGGGATGGAGTTGTGATGGTCAAGCTTGAGAAGACTTAGAACACTATGAAAACATCTGGTCACATCTGTGAGGGATTATCCATATTAGGTTAATAGAGGTGAGAAGCCCAACCTTAACCATTGGCCTTAGGTTTCATGGGCCAGGGCCCCAGACTAAATAAAAGCACAGTGAACACAAGGGAGAGAGAGAGTAAGCTGAGACAAGCATTCAGCACTCTCTGCTCCTTGACTGCAGATCCAGTGCGACCATCTCTCAAGCTGCTGCTGCCAGAGTTCCTCCATAATGGACTGGACCCTGGAACCACCCATGAGCAGAATAAACCCTCCTGCCTTAACCTGCTGTTTGCATATCACAAGAAAAAGACAAGTAAGTAATACAGTGAATATGCAAATATAAATCATTTTTACAGGACTCACAGCAAGAGTCTTGACTGCAATTCTTCACAATGACAGCGGAGTAGAGCACTCACCAACTATGCTATATTTGACTCCCCCCAACATAAATGTGTTCTGTGTAGCCACAATATCTACACATGGTTAGCCAAAGGTAGCATGAATCAGCCATTATACAAAGTGTTCATCTATCATCCCTTGTTTAATCTGTACAACTGAGTCATTATTCTGCCCAATTTTGAAAATGATGAAATAGAAGCTTACAGAGATGAAATAAAATGTCCCAAGTCATCATGAGTAAACCCAGACTGACCTCTGTGTTACAATGCTTCTCAGTAACAGCAGCGATTGGTGTATCTGCACTACAGTAAAAGCTCCTTTACTTCTTAAAGAACCACCTAAGACAGATTATAGTCTGTCTGACTCTGATGTCAGTTTTTGGAATCACTGTGCTACTGCGTGGTCTCCTAAAAGAGGCTAATCTCAGACAAGGTTCGATTCTAAAGTCTCCAGCAGGGCTCAACTGTAACTGCACGTGAACCTCTGGCCTGAGTGGCAAGAGCTGCAACAGTAGAAACCATGCACTGAGTCCTTGGTGGGTTTTACGCTCTATCCTTGCTTGGTAGTTATGTAAAGTGCTGTATGATGGTATCCCCATATTGCAGACAACATCACTGAGGACTCCTGAGATTATACAAACTGTCAAAGGTCTCACTCTGAAATGACCAGGGTGTGGTATGAACCCAGGTCAGCTCAGCTCCAAGATGAGCTTTCTTGGCCATTAAGTAGCACTGTCACCAAGGGAAGGACTATAGTAGCAGAGCAGAAAACCACCACCGAACACACACCAGTTTTCATTTCCTATCCACTGACCTGTTACTGGCTCTCCACTTGCACTATGTGTGAATGCGTGTGGCCTCCCCCCCAAATGCACATGAAAGCTTAGCTGCCAGTGCAGTAGTGGGGCTGTCAGGAAGTGATTCAGGCACAAGCACTCCTCCCCGGCCTTTATCAAAGAGACTTCATGCAACCTCACCATTTAGTCATCCATCCCTTCTACGAGGTGAGAATACAGCATTCAAGCATCACATTAGAACTGGAGATGGGCCCTCACAGACACTACACTTGCTGGGGCTTCCACTGACCTTCCACGTCCTAGTCTCTAGCACTGAGAAATAAATCTCTGCTATTAACAAATTCCCCAGACTTAAGTACTTCGTTACAGCAGCAAAGTGGATGAGGACTCTCCGTGTGATATTTTCAAAAGTAACAATGGTATGACTCCTCGGCATCCCAATCCTCTGACTATGAGAAATTAGAATAGGTCAGCAAGGAAACATGGCACAGAGAACCAGATGCCTCCATGATTGTACCCAATAACTGCACTTCTCGCTCATCTTAATATTCTATGAGTGGTGGAGGCACCCTGACCATCCAAGTACAGGAACCTTCCCTTCAGACTACACACTTCTGATACCCCACACCCAACTACATCAACTTGGACAAAAAAAAAAAAAGTTTCTTGATCTCTGTTACAATACTTAGTCCTCTAAAACTTTAACCAAAATGCAGACTTTGAAATTTTAAAACAACCTATCATGTGGGCTTCGTAGGCTAATTCTCATCCCTACTATTTAAGTTCAAGCTACTTTGACTGTATCTGAAAAAAGGTAAATTTAATGGTTACAAAGGACCACAGAATTCTTTGAAGAATTATTTGACCTCCCAGAGGAAACTGGTAGAAAACACACTCCAAGTTTTTCTAATCGACACTCATCTCAAGAAACATACAGTGACAAACAGACTAGAGAGGGTCACAGAAAACAGCACAAACCTTGTGTGTTCTTAAAGGACATGACGGCTTGTCTGTAGGGGTTTGGTGTGTCTGGAGCGTCTGTCAGGTTCACCAGCACCAGCAGAAGCAGGAGACTCTGGTTGGCCAGAGGGGAAGTAAGTTCTGGAGAGGCAGCCGCTTTGCTGCTCGCCCCGCCTAGCGTAAAGACACTCCAGAGACCAGCTTGAGGAGAAAACACATAGTTAGGACTGTGCCACCAATAATGTCGAGCAGTCTATATGTCTATGCTGAAAACTTCAAAATACAGCTTTAGTTAACAACAAAACCAATTCATTATTGACAATTCTCCTATAGACTGTCCACATACACACCCCAAACCACCAAAGAATGTACAATGTCTTACTAAGGTGTCTCCGTGCTGAAATGAGATATTTTGAATATATGAGCTTACGGTATCATTACAATTATTTCCACCAGTTTGTTACAAGATTTAAAACATAACTCCTAGACATAGTAAAATTACATGTTAATTATATCTCTAGTGGTGCTCACTCCACTACGTTATAATGTACGTTATAACTAATCGGTGCTGGAGGAGCTCTATTACAAAGAATCAAAAGCCTTACTCCACTAAGAAAACAAGTAGCAGCAAATGGTGGCAGGGATACAGGGGAACAGAGTCCTGTGCGCTGTGGTGGGAATGGGAATTAGTCCAACCACCACGGCAGTCAGTATGGAACTGCACGGCCAAGCTCATCACCCTGACTTTTATACCAGTCAGAACAGCCAAGGTCCATATGAAGGTGGTCGAAGTAAAGCTGTCTAATAGGAGAGACAATGCCTTCAATACATCATGACACTGAGTGAAACTCCACTGCCAGAAAATGTTGGCCGAACGAATCCCACGGAATCTCCCAAACACCACACGCTATGGCCAAGGCTATTTCTGTTCTCCACAACCTGATGGCAAGGCTCTATTGCAGAAGATAACACTTACTTATGTCATCAAACACAGAGATGTCAAGCCAGTACCTGACTTTAGAAGCTTCACCCCTACTGACTAGTATTAATGGTGCTGAAGGTACTCTGCATGCTACTGGAGGAGAAAGGTCGTCATACACAGCACCGTGGTACAAACCCTGTAACCTACAAATGCTGTGGGATGGTCTGTATGCCAAATGCTCTGATTGGTCAATAAATAAAACACTGAATGGCCAGTGGCCAGGCAGGAAGTATAGGCGGGACTAACAGAGGAGAATTCTGGGAAGTGGAAGGCTGAGTCAGAGGGAGACACTGCCAGCCGCCGCCATGACAAGCAGCATGTGAAGATGCTGGAAAACCACGAGCCACATGGCAAGGTATAGATTTATAGAAATGGATTAATTTAAGATGTAAGAACTAGATAGCTAGAAGCCTGAGCCACTAGGCCAAACAGTTTAAACAATATAAGTCTCTGTGTTTACTTGGTTGGGGCTGAGCGGCTGTGGGACTGGCGGGTGACAGAGATTTGTCCTGACTGTGGGCCAGGCAGGAAAACTCTAGCTATATACAAACAACAGGGACCTTCCTGCAAGATATACTGGTGCACCAGTTGCACAAACGTACAGAGGTAACCAATCACTTTTTGATTGGATCCAAAGGCCTCTGCATGAGATGGAACCCATAGGTGACATTACTAAAGTGAAGAACCTGAAACTAGGTACGGCCTGGGCCTGGGGGAACCTAGCCCTACTCGTCTGCTAAAGAAACATAACAATAAAGAGACCCCTAACGACACACTCTACGAACAGATCAGTGCCTCACTGACACCACATCAGAGAATCTCCTTGCACAGACTCACAACAGGACAATGTGCAGAGAGCGACAGACTTTAGAGCACTCCGTCCTAAACGGGATGTTTTCATCAAAGCCCTCCCTTCCCCTCAAGGCTCAGGGAGCTATGCAGAAGAAAAGGTGGAAATATTCTAAGAGCCAGAAGTGGAAGATAGTAGAACTCCAAGGAAAGTATCTTCCAGACACAACAGGACCAACGCACATGTGAACTGAGACCGTGGCAGTGCACACAAGATCTGCGCAGATTCAAGCCAGACAGGGTCCCGGCACCGGGAGGGGAAGCGAATACTGGGTATTACCCCTAACCAAGGAGCTATCTGCAATGGACACCAATGGGCAAAGGGGAATCAGCTTTCTCCAGCGGAGTGTCATTGGGTATATCAACCAGACTCCAGGGCAGACCCCACGCTCAGGAGTGTTGTCCAACACAAAACTAACCCAGTGGTTTATCTGAGGCCTTTTGTTTTGTTTTGGGCATTTTTTTTTTCCTTATTGGTCTTTTGCTCCTTTGTTTTGATTTTTGTGTGGGGTGTTTTGGTTTTAAGTTTTTTGTTTTTGTGAGGAGGTGAAAAAGTAATATAAAGTTGGGTGGGTACAGAGGTGGGGAGGATTTGGAAAGAGTTGGGGGAAAGAAAAATATGTTCAAAAATTTTATGTTAAAAATGTGAAAAAATATTAAAAACAACAGAATTTAGACTTATTGGTATATCATTATGTGAGACATGGAAAACCCTCATTCAAATATCACTGAGTAAAAAAGGCCAATCACAAAACAACACTTGTATACAATAACAAGTCTCACATTTGTGCATGTGATGTGTGCCAGGGTCACTGCTGAGCTGGTCACACCAGGTCATGGAGAAGGGTGCAGAGGAAGGTCATTTCCAGTCACTGGCTTTCTAGAGTATCACTCATAACACAGATGTATTCTAAGGGAATTTAGCAATTACCAACCAGCAAGGATGGCAGCAGGAGGAGGGAAATTCCTGGTCACCAACTCAGAAAATGTGATGCAATACATGGTGGAACTGAGGATACAGCCCTGGAGTTTTTATTTAAACAAACAAGTTTTAAAAAGGAGGAAAGGAGGCAGGGAAGGGGGAGGGGAAGACTTGGCAGAAGTTGGGGAGAAAGATGTAGGAGAAGGGGATGGAGTCAGGGAGAGTGTGCTGGCCGATTTTATGTCAATCTGGCATACAACTAGAGTCATCAGAAAGGAAGGAACCTCCACTGAGAAAATGTCTCCAAAAGATCTGGTTATAAGCAAGCCCGTAGGGCATTTTCTTAAATCAATGGGGGAGGGCCCAGCCCATTGTGGGTGATGCCATCCCTGGGCTGGTGGTCCTGGGTTCTTTTTCTTTTTTTTTTTTAATTATTTATTTATTTTTATTCTGTATGCATTGGTGTTTTGCCTGCATGTATGTCTGTGTGAGGGTGTCAGATCTTGGAGTTACAGACAGTTGTGAGCTGCCATGTGGGTGCTGGGAATTGAATCCAGGTCCTCTGGAAGACTAGTCAATGCTCTTAACTGTTGAGCCATCTCTCCAGCCCAGTCCTATAAGAAAGCAGACTGAGTAAGCCCCGGGAAGCAAGCCAGTAAGCAGCACCCCTCCATGGCCTCTGCCTCAGCTCTTGTCTCCAGGTTCCTGCCCTGTTTGAGTTCCTGTCCTGATTTCCTTCAGTGATGAACAGCAATATGAAAGTATAAGCCAAATAAACCCTTTCCTCCCCAACTTGCTCTTTGGTTATGGTGTTTGATCTCTGCAGTAGAAACCCTAAGACAGAGGGAAAGTAGAGGAGGCTGGCTGATGATTTGGGAGGTAAAAGTCACCAACAGAGGCTAGAAAGATGGCTCAGAGGTTAAGAGCACTTTCTGCTCTTACAGAACATCAGGGTTCAGTCCATCAACTATATGAAGACACACAACTGTCTGTAACTCCAGTTTCAAGGGTCTGACACCCTTTTCTGGCCTCCATGAATACCAGACACACGCATGGTGTAAATACATATATGCAGACAAAAAATCCATACACACGGTATAAAATAAAGCTTTAAAAAAAAAACCACTAGCAAGCTGGGCAGTGGTGTGCACACCTTTAACCCTGCACTTGGGAGGTGGAGGCAGAGGCAGGCAGATTTCTGAGTTCAAGGACAACCTGGTCTATAGAGCAAGTTCCAGGACAGCCAGGGTTACAGAGAAATCTTGTCTGGGTGGGGGAGATAAAGACAAAAACCCACTAACATGCTATCATTGACTATATCTATGTGATATAAGTAAGTGATTTTGCGCCTTTATCTTTGTACATGTCCATGATTGAAGTTGCGTACCACAATGGGCAGAGGTTACACCACTAACAAATCCTTGGGATGTCGTACAGCAGAACAAGCAACTGATAAATTTTATTTCTCTGAACCTGGCATGGCAAGCAATTTTAATCCTTTTCGCTATAAACTGTTCAATGCAGAAATCTAGTATTTTCTAGTATTTTACGTTTTGATGGAACATACAATATAAACTATCTCATATTATGCCCATTGAGGGCAAGAGAGACGGCTCAGCAGGTAAGAGCGCTTATTCTCTCAGAGGACCCGGGTTTGATTCCCTGCACCCATGTGGCAGCTCATAACTGTCTGTAACTCCAGTTCAAGGGATCAGATGCCCTCTTCTGACCTCCACAGGCAGCGAGCATGAATGTGGTGCACATACACACAGGCAAAATACTCACATACATGCATCTAAAATCTTATATTGATATAAATATTACATGATATATGTCATTTCTTACCAAGTTGTGGTCATACACATCACAAACTTTTAATTGTTTAAAGATTTAAATTATGCTCACATTTGTGTATCAGCCTGTGACTTTGTGCACATGTCTGCAGGAGCTGCTGGGAGCCAGTGTTGGCTCACCTAGAGAAGTGTTACAGGCATCCGTGAGCCACCTGACAGGGTTGCTTGGGACCGAACTGGGATTGACTGCTTAGCCATCTCTCCCCTCTAACTTATTCCACAACTCATTTCAATGCTTCTAACTATTAACTTTTGACGATTTTTATGAGGGTGGTGCATAACCCACCCACCCCCAGATTTCAGAGGTTCCTGGAGTGCAGAGGAAGCCTCCGCCCACATTCCCGGTGGAGCCTCAGTGTCAGCAGAGAAAGCTGGGGCTCATCCAGAGCTCTCCCTCCGTTTACTGCAGGAGCATTTCTGATACATGATACATTGCTGATATGGGGTACTCCCTAGTTCTCATTAGGAAATTTTGGGTAAAACTCATCCACTAACTGACAACCATAGATCACAAGTTTAATGTATTCTGAGCTTTTCTGTGCAATTCATGACACAGCTGAGAAAAATCAAAGCAACGTAGGAAAGTGGAGGGCCATGAGACGGTCCGGTAAATTTTTGCCCATGCTCACTGCCAAACCTGACAGATAAACACACAGAGCGATAGATATGTACATGCATATACATAGACATGCAGATAGATAAATAAATGTAGTTTTAAAAACTTTAATAGTGCCGGGCAGTGGTGGCGCACACCTTTAATCCCAGCATTGGGGAGGCAGAGCCAGGCAGATCTCTGTGAGTTCGAGGCCAGCCTGGTCTACAAAGTGAGTTCCAAGACAGCCAGTTTTTACACTGAAAAACTCTGTCTTGAAAAACCAAAAAAAAAAAAACAAAACCAAACAAAAAAAAAAAAAAACCAAAAAACTTTAATAGTAGAAAATTAAAAATACAGTCAGAAGCAAAAATATTTCTTCTTTGGATCTAGTTGTTTACCTAAACATATCTGTGAAGTCTAGGTCACTCCCTTCCACCCAGAGTTTGTCCCAAGACTGTTTGCCAATGTATTCACCACTGTTTGTACCAGGATTGTAGGCAGAGAAAACACAACTAGAAAATTCAACCCACAACAAAAATCACCCCAAAAGGCTCTCCAAGATAAAATGTAAATGCTGTTTTTGGATCTCCCTCACAGCTGTTCATCTTCATTATAAGGAGAAACAGAAGCGAATTTTCCCTGGATGAACTGCACAAAGAAAATACATATTCTTCTTCAGGGTGGCTTCTTCACTCCCCCCTTTCACACTTTCAAACTGTTCCCAGGAATCTGAGCTTCTTATAGAAGAGGACACACACACACACACACACACACAC
>CABHPR010150715.1:6260-26338 GCA_902168415.1 Peromyscus melanophrys | reverse complement strand
GGGGGGGCCAGATATGACATACAAATAAATAAATAGTATAAAAAAGCACGGTTGCCCACATCTATACTCTCAACAATGACATTTCCTGAATTACTGCTATAAATTATCTTGTGTGTATTTCCTAATTTTCCCCCTTTTTGAGACAAGGTCTCTCTGTGTAGCTCTGGCTGTCCTGAAATTCACTCTGTAGACCAGGCTGGCCTTGAACTCAGAGAGCCACTTGCCTCTGCCTCCCAGGTGCTGGGATTAAAGGTTTGTACCACCATGCCAGGCTATTTCTCATTCCTAGAATTGGATGAAAAACAAGCTGGACACTAACAACTCCCTTGTGAAGGCACAGGTGACCAGATAGGATTCTACTCACAGTAATCACTATTTAATTTGCCCAAGCCTGTCTGAAGAAGTTGCAGAGACCTTGCAGCAGCTGCTCTAAGGCTGAAGACACAGGGTGACCCCAGGCCTGATCTACCTGCAGACACCCACTGACATCCCTGATGTGTGTGTGTGGTGGGGGGGGTGGTACCTGTACCTGAGCTGTCCCTGCATAGGCCATGCTCAGTTCCTGAACAGCCCTTAATGGACCAGTTCTCCACTGAATGATGTCCCAACAGAAGCCAAATTGTCAACTAAAGGTACACTGAACAATTCCAATGCAGCCAGGGCATGAAGGGAAGTGGAAAAAAAAAAAAGACAGCAGAGATGTGAATAGAACCTGAAGTCCCTACTTGCCAAAGTAATTCCAGAAAGCTGACAGGTACCAAGGCAAAGGTCCTCAGATTCTAGGGAAGCTTTAATACTGGTGTCTGCCAGGAACCAAGGTTCTGATACCATTGCCAGCCTAGGACATTGTAAGGCTAAGGGTCACTCTACACAAGACTGGCATGGGGCTGTAACAGTAGAGGGCACCACCTGCCACTGCTCCATCGGCCTGAAATTGCCACCTGCTGCTGTCACACAGAGGGACAGGAACCAAGGCTGCTGAAGACGAGTATCTTAGCTTGCCTGCCCACTACCCTATCTGGGTAGTCAGAAGAACCCTTAGGTAGCTCAGCTCTCATAAGAGGGAGACAAGAATACCACTCCAAATGTGATGCCAGCTTGGTCTTCATAGAAAGTTCCAGGCCAGCCAGGGCTATATGGCAAAACACTCTTTTAAAACAAAAAAACAAAAAACAACAAAGACCTACCATGTATTGGTACAGAGCAAAAGAAAAAAGAATTATTGAATACAGCAAAATCTATAGCTGTTGAATTCTCTATGAAACCCAAGAGAGCCTCCAGCTCATAATGCTGTCCGCCCTCCTCTCCCCACCTCATTATGATGGAATTAAGAAACTGCCACCACTCCCAGAGGAAAAGTACTTAAATAAAGATTATGACTACCAGTAGCTACTCACGTTATTTAGAAGAGAGTCCCTAACTGACCCTCCAAGACTCCATGACTTGTAACAGAGCACCCTAACTTCCTCCCTACAGCATCACCTCTGTTCTTGCCCCTTCACCGCCAGCTTGATAGGCCCACTTGGATACCTAAGCACGTGCCCAGCTCAGGGCTTCACATCTGCCCTTTCCTGCTGAGACTGCTCTCCATCAGATGGGAGGCAACAGGGCTCCACCTCCAATTCCACCGAGGTTTGCATTTAAATGGCCGATGTATAAGAAACACACCCGTGTACTCTGGGCCAATGCAACACCACATTACTCCTTCTGCACCGGCTCTTACATCCTAGCATCATTATGTATCCACTCTTCTCCTCAGACCTAGCCTGCAGCTAGACCTTATGTCCTGTTAGTATTTTATCCCCAGCACACAAAACGAGCTGACAAGAAGTGATCATGGGTTTGTTGAATGGTCATCTCTAGTATGCTCACAGTTACAGAGACAAATTAGTACGATTTTGTGTTACCAAAACAAAATTTCACTGGTGAACAAAAAATATCTCAAACTCTCAGCTTCCAAATACCATTTCATAATCCAGCATTCTGTATAAAAATTCACTAGACTCCTGGGGACACAGTAACAGAACTAATAGCAACAGCAAAAATGATTATTCCATGAAGCAAGGCTGAGGCGAGGCAGCCTATGCCCTCATTTAATCCATTTTCTACCATAAATAGTACTAAAAATGACTAAAGCAGAGTTCTCAACCTTCCTAATGCTGAAAGCCTTTAATACAGTTCCTCACGCTGTGGTGCCCCTAAACCATAAAATGATTTTTGTTGCTACTTCATAACTGTAATTTAGCCACTGTTAGGAATTATAATGCAAATATCTGATATGCACCCCTGTGAAAGGGTCGTCCACCCCCAAAGGGGTCACAACCCACAGGTTGACAGCCACTGGACTAGTGTTTTGTTTTTGTTTTTGTTTTTGTTTTTAAACTCGGCATCAAAATAACTAGTCCAAATCTAAATTTTGCCCAGCTAGGGGAAAAAAATCTTTGGAGCAAACAGAAAAATCTTTAGAACAGCCATTAAAGAAACAGGATTTAAGAATACATACAGGCAAAATGCAACAATGTTAATTACTGCTTCCTAGTCACATGTTCCCCTACACCTCCCAAAGCTTTGAGGAGCCTCCAAGTCCATTAATGGACAAAAACTTGCCGCTGGCCCCAGATGTATGACTTTGCAACCACTCACAAACCAGCTGCTCACATGTTGGCTCTTTCCTGGGAATCACAGATTTCTGCCTACTTTAGCTATGTTGCTGCCACAATGTCTTGAAAGCAGCATCCTACCTGGACACAATGAAGACGAGCTACTGTAAGATTTCTTCTTTTTCTTTCCCACTCACTTTACTGGATAGCTAAAAGATAAAACATGGTCTGCACAAGACAGCAAGGGCTGTTAGTAATAGGGCCAAGACAGGTACCTTCAACTGTGTCAAAACAGAGATAATGAAAGCAAAAAGTGTGATGTTAATGGGCTGCTTATACTGGCTGCTCAGTATTGAGACCACAGCTTGTGCTAAAGGTGAAAAAACACACTACACCAAAACAAAATATGCTGTCAGTTCAAACAATTACAGTTGCCAGTTTGGGGATAGATAAAATATTGTATTTGCCACTTTCTACTATCTTCAAAACACAAGAAAACCTACCCTAGGCAGCCAAGAAGGGTCTTCCCAACAATGAAGAGAGAATTGTTGTGGGATAATCTTTTTGTACACTGTAAAGATGGTTCTCTGCCAAGGCACCTTCTCATTGGTTTAATAAAGAGCTGAACAGCCAATAGCTAGGCAGGAGATGATAGGCAGGACTTCCGGGAAGAGATAGGAACTCTGGGAAGAAGACAGACAGAATTCACCAGCCAGACACAGAGGAAGTAGGATACATGGTCCTGAGCAGCGGTAAAGAGCCATGTGGCAGAATGTAGATTGCTATAAATGGGTTAAGTTTTAAGAGCTAGTTGGGAACAAGCCTAAGCTAAGGCCCAGCTTTCATAATTAATATAAATCTCAGAGTTATTTGGGAACTGGCAGTACAAAGAAAATCCAACTACAGGGAATCTCTCTTTTTTTTAATTTTTTAATGGTCTAGGATCTTTGCCTTTCCATTCACATTTTAGAATCAGATTGTCCATCTCTCTCTCCTCTCCCTCCCCCCCTCTCTCCTTTCTCTCTGTGTGTATGTGTGTGTACATATGTATGTATGTAGACATCCTAATACAAGTTTGGCATGGTGACACACACCTACAAATCCACACTAGGAGAGAAAAGGGAGGAGAATTGTGAATTCAAACTAAGCAATGAGCTACACAGTGAGTTCAAAGCTTGTTTTTTTAAAAAGTAATAACAACAATCCTGATACAAATGTGGTTAACTCCATAGATTAACCTGCTCTGATGTCATTTCCTACTTTAACTTTAGATAATGCTAAAAAGAAAAAAAGGAACTTGAGATAATGCTAAATTTCTATGGTAACAAAATTTAAAATATTAATTGAGCTATTTTAAAGGCCAAATCATGAGGGAAATGAGTCCAAGAGGCCAAAACTTGAAAGAAACCAAAATTCTACCATGCTGAGTGGAGTGATTTTTCAAAATTGAAAAATGTTTTATGCCAACAGCTCTTTCTTGTTTTGAGTCCTTGTATAATCTTCAGAAGATTTTCATTACACAACTGCCAAAGCCAAGTCAACTGTAGAGAGCCGAAGCGCTACTTGGGCTGCCATATTTTCCCAAGAACTTTCCACCATCTGGTCTGGAAACGTCCGAGAACAAACTACTGTTGGAGCAAGTTACTCATTTCATGTGAAGAAAGAGAAGACAGGAGCCATGACCTTGTGCTGCTCTGCTGGGCAGAGTGGGGCACTTGGACATAGACAAAAGCCATCATGAAATGGTGTTAGTGTTGGCTCAGGGCAAAGTTAATGAACACAGAAGGAAAAACATGCTCCTTGGACTTACTGTTGGTAAGAAACCTGACGGTACGGTAAATGGAACATAAGTTTAATAAAAACAACTGACAAGTTCAAATGATTAAGATGAAAATGTAGAAACAGCTATTTGAGCCAACAAGGGTATTTCAAAAGAAGAGAATAAAAAGTGGTATTATATAATTCAGATGCTGGCATGGTGGTAATACTTTGTGCCAGGGATTAAACCCAGGGTCATCTCTCTTGTTAAGTGTGTACTCTACCGTGAACTAAGTCTCCAGACCCTATATAACAGTCTCATCAGGAGTCAGATCTAACCTGGTTTCAGAACTGCCATTCATTACCTTCATCAACCACCTTAGACGTCATCTCTGTCCCCCCAAAAAATCTAGGGGACAAGCCTCAGAAAAACAAACATTTATTCTACAGTTTTTACAATTTTTCAAAGAACTAGTACTATATACACGTAACTCCACTGAATGTTTAAAATACAGCCACCAATCATCTTGAAACAAAGTTCAACACTCACACTAAAGCAGATCTAGCTGGCCTTGGAGGCATCTTCTAAAAACCTATCTATTGGGAAGCTGAGACAGGAGGATCACAAATTCCAGGCCAGGCTGAGCCACACAGTGAAACATGATCTTGTTGGAAACAAAGGAGATGAGGTAAAGAGATCTCAACCTCACTACTGACAACAAAATGCAAAGGAACACCTCTTGGCCAGAATCACTTCTCCTTCTGACTTGTGGAACTGAAAAGAGTCATTTCCTGGATAGTCTCCTCTTCTGGATTTTTAATTGGCTCATAAAGTTCATACAGATTCATGGGATATGGTGATATTTTTGACATGTACAAAATGTGTAATGATCAAATGATTGCCGTATCACCTCAGACATTTATTATTTCCTAGAAACATTAAAATTCCCTCTTCCTCACTATGCTAAAGAATACTAGGATAGACCACTGTACGTTTTCACTCCTTAACTTCTTCACTCTTCCCTGCCCCCTCCCTCCTAGACTCTGGGAATCACTACTCTCTCATTTTTAAAAAAAAGACTTATTTATTTATTATGTACACAGTGTTTTGCCTGCATGCTACAAAAGGGCACCAGATCTCATTGTAAATGGTTATAAACCACCATGTGGTTGCTGGGAATTGAACTCAGGACCTCTGGAAGAGCAGCCAGTGCTCTTAACCTCTGAGCCATCTCTCCAGCCCCACTACTCTCTAATTGTGTAAGAGCAATTTAAGAATAATAATTTAAATAGCAAAAAGGTACAGCAGGGGAACTACAAGGAGGCAGAAGGAAATAGACAGTCATCTGGGCAGACATAAATAAAAAGCTCAGTGAATTAAGAAACCATGGTGTGCGTTTCCGTTAGTACACATAAAAAAAGAAATGCTTGGGTATAAACCTAACAAAATATGTACTATGAAAAAGAACCACAAAACTGATGGATGGGCTTGGTTGACTGCAATAATTAAGAACAGAGAGAGCAAAGCCACAGGTAAGAGGAAACTACTGGATAGTGAATGATCAGCTCCCCCGGAATTCCTGCAATGAACAGCTTGGAGAGCTACTCTCTAGACCCAGGCAACTCGCCCCTTGGCTGAACCATTTTCAAAGTGAACTACATGCGTTTGGAGGTCTTTTCCAAGTGGCAGATCACCTCTATTAGGTGCTATCTTATTTGTGAAATCAAGAGTTGTGAAGATGACCCCATGAGCATGCTCAGTATACACAGGACCACTAGCTACACTCTCAGCTCTACTGAGGCCTGGTGTCACACTGACAGCGGCCAACAAGAGAACGGATTTAAAACTTATTCCTGGGTCCAGAAATAGTGATTTTTTTTTCTGCTACAAAATATATCCCATACTTCTTAACAATAATCATTTAAAGCATTTGTGGAAAAAAAAAAAAGCTAAACTCTATCTTGCAAAATCAATACTATACTTTGGTCAGATTTTTTTTTCAATTAACAGGTCTAAAATTTTACATACTAAAAATTTTAACTGGGACTCCCTAACCCAAGTTGCCATCATAAATTTTCTAACAACAAGAACAACAACAACAACAACAACAAATCTCCTGTGAGGTAAAGAGATGAATCAGCAGCTAAGTGCTGCACTTGCAGAAGAGCTGAGTTCAGTTCCCAGGACCCATGTTGGACAGCTCCCAAACATCTCTAACTCCAGCTCCACGGATGCCAATCCAACACTTTCTTCTACACTCCATGGTACCTGGACACAGGCACACATACCCAACACATATATTAAAGGAATAAATCTCTTTTTTTATTAATTTATTTTTGTGTGTATAAGTGGTTTGTCTGCATATATGTCTATGCACCATCTGATATATGAAATTCTATAATCTCAAGTTTGCTTATGATTATGATTATGATTATTATGCTTATAATGTCTTAAATCCTTAATTCATCCAGAAAGCCGTGCGAGGTTTTAATGTATAGCACTTAAGATTTAAAGGCTGATTTGCTTAAGCCAGTCCCTGCTCTCCACCGAAGCTGGCTTTGGAAGTGTTTGTGAATCAACATGCAGGGCTCAAGACATTATCCCCAGAGTTACGTCCTTCCACCCCCAACCATGGGCATCTCAATGCCTTCATTCTTATTGACAACTAGAGACTTCATGAGGGAACCACTTACAAGCCAGGTCCAGTACCTCATGCCTTTAATCCCAGCAACTGAAAGGCAGAAGCAAGAGGACCTCTTTGAATTCTAGACTAGCCTGGTCTATACAACAGTTTCAGGTTAGCCAGGGCTACACAGTAAGACCCTGTCTCAAAAACAAAGAAACCTATCCATTATTTTCACAGTCAGCAGAAAACATCTTCAATACTCAGATTTTCACAATGTAATATCTAAAGACTATGGTCTGAACAAATGTGAGGTTATAACTATTACACTGTAGAAATCTTGTTGATGTACTGGATTTTACAATCTAGACGATCAGTTTCAAACTTCCTTAAATTCCAAAGTGGAGCTGAGAGGAAAAGCCCTACACTTTGTTGTATCTTAATCCGGACTCTGAAACACAACTCAAGTTAGTCCTCTAACATTCCTGTCTTTCAAATGACACAGCTCTTCCAGCTCTAATTTTCCAGACTTGCCGTAATCAACCGAACGAACCCTTGATGCTACAAACACACACTCAGTGCTGAGAGGTCCCTATCCAGACCCTCTTAGCCTCTTCACAGGCCTGGCCTAGCCACTGTGAATCACTATGGCTCTGTGACTGTTTGGATATGGGATATCCCTACGGGTCCACCCCAGCCAAGGAGCCAGTGACACCTGGTTGCTGCTGGGCGAGGAAAAGTCACTTTTCTTCAATGGAGGGACACCTGGAATATATATGTCACCCCAGGGCAGCCACATGGCCCAGGATCAGTTGGCCAACACAACTGGACTTCATAGGTTTTGTTTTTGTTCTATGACTGTTGTTGTTGTTGTTGTTGTTGTTGTTGTTATTGAAAGGGAAGGGAATACATGGGTTGGTAGAGAGGTGGAGAGGATCTAGGAACAGTTGGAGGAGGAGAATAAACGTGACCAAAGGATATTACACAAAATTGCCAGAGAATAAATGAAAACCTTTTAAAAAGGATGACTTCTAAGTTATTTAGTAACATAATTAATGTACTAGTTCTTGAGAGTTATCACAAACTTGCTGATAAAATGTTCATCCTCAATGAAAATATTTTTTAAAAATTCTAGCGTTTACTGCAATGAACTTCTACAGCGCTTATCTAAATGTTCAGCTGATGCCCCAGGAGCTAGGACTGGGGCCTTTCGAATACTAGGAATGTACTCTCCCATTAAGCTAGGTCCGAATCCTCGTTTTAGCTTTTGAGAGGAGATCTCAGTAAATTCTTCAGGCTGGCCTTGAACTTCATCTCTACCCTAGGCAAGTCTTGAACTTGAGATCCTGCTGCTGCAATCTCCTGATTAGGGGCTGGACCCCCTAATCAGCCTGACCCTGTTTCTAACAAAGAATCATTTACTAGTCTACACAAACCAGGCACTGTAGTGTTCCCCTGTAATCCTATCCCTCAGGTGCTGAGGGCAAGAGGTTCAGAAGTTTAAGGCCATCCTCGGCTACACAGTAAGTTCAAGCTACCTTAGGGTACACAAGAGCTGTTGAGGGGGTTGAGTTATAGACATCTAAATAAATGTGTGTCATACATGTACACAAACACATAATGTACATAAGTATGCTATTCGTGATAATCATTTTGCTTTCAATTTTAATAGAACGATTTAATAGAGTCTCATAAGAAAAGATTTAAGCTAGTTTGAAATTATTCTACACGGCTACTAAAATTAGATTTCTAATGATTCTCCTGCTAATTCAACACAGGTAAGCCAAGAGCAACTGTAGAGCATTACAGCTAAACTGATGATGCAGGGGGTTGAGAGCTCTTCCCATTTTCACCTCAATATCCACCTTAAGTTGCAAGCTGGTCTCAGGCGCTGCAGCGCGGTTGGAGTAGAAGAAACACTTACAGAGCAGTTGCTTTCACATAGCAACTGTAACCAAGACAAACTTTCCTGTAAGATGGAGTTCCAAGGACATTAAATCATAAGAAATTGTTTCAGCAGCTGGTTAGAGCTGAGTATACATAACACAAGACATCTGGCTGCCTGTGCATTTTCAGTTCATTTAAAAAGTATAAACACATTAAAACACTGAATGTTTGATATACTGCAACACTGTCTGCTTGCTCCCCTACACAGCTGTTCCAGTCACTGTATTCACAGCCTATTTATTATCTAAACATACTTACTACTTCCATCTCTGTAACTTCGATGTAACGTGATCAATAAAGGCCCAAAAACCATGTACATTCAACTGTTGGTACTTGGCAATGAAAACAAATGCTATTAAAAGCCAAATTTTTTGTTTGTTTCAGACTGAGTCTCACTACATAGCCTAGGTTGGTCTGGAACTCATTATGTAGCTCGGGCTGACCATAAATTCACCATCTTCTTGCCTTAGTCTCCCAAGTGCTAGGGTTATAGGCATATGTCACCAGACCTCGTTAAAATATAATTTTAAAAATTAAATCAGAAACATAAAAACATCTAGCTTAACGTGATTAGGAAAGAGCAGGCACTATATGGGTTCCCTACCCTCATCTGAATATACACAACAGAAGCCTAACCACAGTAGCTTACCGAGACAGGAATTTGTTTTGTCATGTAAGAAGAATTATAGACGAGACACCGAGCACTCACAGCCATCTTGTAATATTCCTAATGGCCCCAGGTCCTAGGACACTAGTCTTTGCACTCTTCTCCATAGTTCAGGGCAGTGCACAAAACAAAGGACTTGAAATGCACGTGCTCTGTGAGGTGACAAGGCCTGCTCATGTGTCCCTGCAGGGGCCCAAACCATGTGACATGGCTACAGAGTTACCGAGGCATCTGGGAACTGTGAGCTGGGCTTACACTGCCACCCTAAGCAACATTAAAGGTCTATTCAAAACAAAGAGGAGAGAACAGGCAGACGTGGGAGCACTTCTGTGTACCACGATACATTCTGGTGGGAAGCTATGCCCCGTGTCCTTCCCTAGCAGGTCAGTCTACTTGTCTCAGTTCACCTTCTAGGCTGCAGAAGTGAACACCAGAGCATGACGAGGCGTGGTGCATCTCACTTCTCCATCTCTAATCAAACTATGGATTCACGTACAATATCCCCAGGAGCCTATTTGCTCCCAAATACTTGTCTTTTCTTTCCCAGCCAGAGGCAAATAGCCCGTTTCTGACCACATCCCTCTGTGTTTCAGACAAACCTGAAGAAGTTCTTTATCTAAAAACTAATTCCTTTACCGGAATTCCTTTACTGGCTGGAGATACAGGTCAGCTGGTAGAGTGCACACTTAGCATGCCTGCTTCGGTCTCCAGCACCACACAACTGGGTGTGGTGACACAGACGTATGGTCTCAGCACTCAGAGACAGAAGCAAGAGGAATGTTCAAAGTCAGGGCTGGAGAGATGGCTCAGCAGTTAAGAGCACTGGCTGTTCTTCCAGAGGATTCACGTTCAATACCTAGCACCCACCTTGGCGGCTCACAACCTTCTAGAACTCTAGTTCCAGGGAACCCAACATCCTCTTCCAGTCTCCTCAGGCAACGCACACACATGGTACAGAGACCCACATGCAGGCAACATACTCATACATATAAAATAAAAATAAATCTTTTCTTTTAAATAAAGTTCAAGGTCATCTTCAGCTACACAGTGAGTTCAAGGGCAGCCTGGGATACACGAGACCCTATCTAATCAATACATGTAATTCCTTTAAAATATGTTCTCTGGGTCCAGAGAGACAAATCAGGTGAAGATGCTTACCACTAGCCTGATGACCTGACTTCAATCCCCAGGACCACATGGTAAACAGAGAGAACTTACTCGCATGGTTATCCTCTGACTTCTACACATGCGCTATGGTACATACATGCCCACACACATGGATGCATGAACATGTAAATACACACACACAATAAATAAGTGGATACGTGTATTTTAAAACATAATCAATTATACATTCTCATCCCAGCTACTCAGACAGATGAGGTTGGAGGACTGAGATTTGACACCAGCAAGGCCAACATAAAAGATTTTGTCTCAGGGTTGAGGATTTAACTCAGTGGTAGAGTGCTTGCCTAGCAAGCGCAAGACCCTGGGTTCGGTCCTCAGCTCCGGAGGGGGGGGGGAGATTTTGTCTCAGCCGTGGGGTGGGGGAGTGGAGGTAGGGGAGTGGGGCACACACCTTTAATCCCAGCACTTGGGAGGCAGAGGCAGGTGGATCTCTGTGAGTTTGAGGCCAGCCTGGGCTACATAGTGAGTTCCAGAACAGCCAGGGCTACACAGAGAAACACTGTCTCAAAAAACAAGAAAACAAAAACAAAAACAAAAAAGATTTTTGTCTCAAACAACAGTCAATCAATTTTGTAAATCCTCAAAAGTAATAAAATTGCTTCTTCAGGGATGGAAGAATGTCATGGATATTACAAAGGTTCATGGCCTCCCAAGGGGCCACAGTACATAAATAGGCAGTCAGCATATGAAGGAGGACAATGAGTAGAGAAATGCCTGACGAAGGATTCTGGGGGACATCAGTGTTGATAGGGGTGATAAACAAATAGACATTTTTATACACATAGGAACAGCACTGAGCTGCACTGATCGAAACCCAGTCTATTTTCATCATTATGAGAAGTCCAGGGTGAGGAAGGGGAATGGCAGTTGTTGACTTTGGTTCAGTAGTTCAATGACATCAAAGCAAACTTCCTATGAGACAATTGGCCCATGGTGCCAGGATGGGCACACAACTCAAAGACCTTGTCTGCATTCCAGGATACAGGAAAAAGCTGTCAAAAGGAAAACCAGACACTTCTTCATTGAGTAAGTTCCCTGTGAAGAACTTTACTCGGGAGTCTCACTGGAGGACCTTCCCAACTACATCTCAAGGAACTCACCTAGCTTCAAGGAACACTGGAAAGAAATCTACCCTGTCTAAACAGTCACAAAACAAAACCGAGAAGCCAGGGGGAAAGAGAACGCTCTGCAGTCAGTTTACTTTCCCCACCACACAGACTGGATTCTACTCACTTCTCTCAGACTGCTTCCAGCGACCCTTGAGATCTCTTCTTATTGAGTTAATGGAATTCTGGGCCAGTCAAGTGTTAACAGTACTGAAGGACTTACTCATCCTTTAACATGAAATTTGTGTTTGATGGTGGTGGTTTGAATGAGAAAGCACCCCCTTCAAAACCTCAAATATATCTGAATGCTTTGTCCCCAGTTGCTGGAACTATTGGGAAGGGTTAGGAGGTGTAGCCTTGTTGGAAGAGATGTGTTGCTGGGAGGGAGCTATGAGCTTTCAAAAGCCCACACCATTCCCAGTTAGTTCTCTCTCTACCTTGTAGTTGTTGTCTTAACATGTAAGCTCCCAGCTCCTGCTCCAGCACCATGCCTGTCTGCTCCCATGCTCCCTGCCTGGATGGTTATGAGCACTACTAACCTCTGGAACCATAGCCCCAAAATTAAATGCTTTTCTTCTAATACATTGTTGCAAGACACCATGAAGATAAAGCCTGGCTTAGGCAGAACTTACAAGAGTGGAGTATCAGTGATTAACTGCACCAAGCTGCAGAGCAATTCTTCCAGAAGATCTTCAGAGTTAGAACCTAGGAAGGCACATAAAACTTTGTTTAGACAAGGTAGACAACAGATGAAATTACTTAGATGGAGAGTTTGCATTTCTAATAAGTAAAAAAATTATTATTACATATACCCGAACACTATTTTGACCTCTAAATAAATTCCAGATCATGAGCAAGTCAGCACCTACTACAACCTTAATAACACCACATATGAGGGTTTTTCCCTTCGTATTATTGTGTGTGTGCATGCCACAGAACATGTGTGGATGTCAGAGGACCACTCTGGCATTGGTTTTGTCTTTCCGCCTTTAGGTGAGTTTCGAGCTCTTCAGGGTGCATGGTGATGCCAAGCAGTTTTTCTTGCTCGACTGGCCCACTGGCCCTATTTTTGTTTTCTTTAAGGTTGGGGGTCTTATTATGTAGGCCTCAACTGGCCAGGCCTTTGCCTCAGCCTCCCCCAAATTCTGAGATTACAAGGATGTACTGCCACCCCTAGCAGCTTGAATATACCTTAAGGCTCCTGCAGGCCAGTAATTTTCAAATTTCTTATACTTCGCACTGTTTCTTTTGATGAATTTTTTATTTAAGTCAAATATGCAAAATAACTTTTTTAAAAAGATGCTTGAGGTGACTGACTTGAAGCAAGATATTTAGACCTGTACCCTCCCCACCATATTCATTTGACCCTGATGGACCTCAAGTCACCTTTTCTAAACCTCTGGTGATCCACACTGACAGAATGAATCCCGACAAGAAGCTAACCACCTCCTTACACATAAGAGCCAAAGAGGAGATGGCTTTCCCGATCAGAGGATCAGTTACGTGTCAGGGACAGGATGCAAACGGTCATCCCAACACAAGCATTTCTGTCCCAAACTCCCAGAGCTAAGGGACCTCCAAACTGCTTAAGCCAGATGATATCCTGTGACTTGTGGTTGTGGACACTAGTGACATCGACCCCTTCATGAAGTGATTCCTCGGTTCCTGTAGTCTCAGTGCAGCTTCCTCTCTTCTTCCTTCCAGCCCTCCTCCAGAACACCTTCCACAAGGTCCCCACGGGCTGTCTTCTCACCCTTTACTCACTCTCTCAGCCATCACCACTTACATGCTATGAATCCTGAGTCCATAGTTTGCCTTCCAGCCTCTCACCAACCATCCTGTTTTCTATCAAACTGTCTCTCATCCAAGCACTAACCAGGCTGGTCTCTGATCAGTTCCCAAATCAGACAAGACCTGGAGCAATCAGAGAGACATGGCCACAGACTCTGACCAACTGCCTAGGGGTCTAGTGTGTGTCCACTGAGATGAGTGACCAGCACCTCAAACTCAACATGTTCAAAAATGAGCTCAATATTTCTAACACTTCACTTGTTTCTCTCTTTTTCATTTCACATGCATGGGTACTTTGCCTGCATGTATATGGGCACCATATGTGTATGTCTGTTGCATATACAGAGCCCAGGAGAGGGAGCTGGATCCCCTGAAACTGGAGTATGGTTGTAAACTGCCCTGTGGGTGCTGGGAATCAAACCCAGGTCCTCTGGAAGAGCAGCCAGTGCTCTTGACCACTGAATCATCTCTCTCACCTCATTTGGTTCTTTGTTGTTTTCAACTTTGACTGCATCAGCAGCCCAATGCTAAAACACAGACTTACTCACCCTTTCGTAAGCAATTACCTGAGTCCTCCTGACCACACAGTCCACCTCTCAATACAGTCCTTTTGTGTTTGTTGAGTCAGGATCTCACTATGTAGCATGGGATAACCCTGAACTGGAGTTCCACCCACCTCAGCCTGGCATTGCAGGTGCACACCACCATACCCAGCTATCTGCCTCTACCTCGAGACCCAGAAGCTTTTTCTGCCATGTTTTTGTTCATTATTTCATCAGCTCAGTTCAGTTACACAACTTTACCACATTCAAACTCCCTCCTAGACATCCTTTAAGCCCTCTGGTGTAGCATTTATCCCCCAATTTCTGCCCTAACTCCAGGCTGCTATTAGAGGTAGCTAACTGAACTCCTTCCTTGCACTTTTTTGGCATAGGTCATTTTTATTACTTTAAGTTAATGATTATGTATCAAAAAATGGAGATCCTCACTGATCACTAGAAGCAAAGTGATAACGAAAACAAAACACATATGGACCAATCATGAAAAGGAAGCGCTGGAGAAGCGCTCAGCAGTTATAAGCTATGTGAGGCTCTTGCAGAGGACTCGGGTTCAGTTTCCAGCATCACAAGGATATTCACAGCTGTTTAATTCCAGTTCCAGGGGATCCATCACCCTCTCTGACCTCTGCAAACACCAAGTATGCACATGGTACACATACATATACAGCAGACAGAACACTCACATACATGAAATAAAAATAAATCTTTGGGGCTGGAGAGATGGCTCAGAGGTTAAGAGCACTGACTGCTCTTCCAGAGGTCCTGAGTTCAATTCCCAGCACCCACATGGTGGCTCACAACCATCTGTAATGAGATCTGGCGCCCTCTTCTGTGTACATAATAATATAAATAAATCTTTTAAAAAAAATAAATCTTTAAAAAGGAAAATAAAAGGAATGGTAAGAGAATTAATTGTTGTGGTTTTCTCAGTATTCAGAAGGTCAATGCCAGTTTCTTGGTGCTGCCCAAAGTATAACACATTGAAGACAAATGCTAAAACCTTAATCAAGAATAGAGGCATACTTCAAAAACAGTTTACAGTGCCTGAAAGCTAGAACAAACTCATTTCTTCAATACAGAATACACACAGCAGGGCATGGTGGTGCACAGCTATAAGCCTAGCACACGGAAGGCTGAGTTCAAGGCCAGCCTGGACTACAAAATAAGTTCCAATGAAGCACATGGCAAGACCCCAACTCAACACAAAAAACAACACACCACTAGATTTATTATACATCTACACTCAGAAAATCTTGGTAGAGTCTATGCTGCTACCTAAACTTCTTTCTAATTAGTATTCTAAATGCTATTATGAATTAATCACAAAAGGAAAGACAAATAAACCCACCATTCCTTCCTAAAAATAAAACGGATCTACATGTTGGTGCACTACAATATTTATGCACTGTGTTCTATGCCGTTCCAGCTACATCAGGGCTTCTGGCTGTCTGCAATACTGTGTTCAGACAGAACACCCTATGTACCAGGTGTGCTTACAGTAAGGTGGGAATGATCGGGCTCCAGAGACTACAAAAGGATTCCCAAAACAGCACCTGCTACACAGACAAACAACTCAGGAGCCCACAGGTACTCCTTGACTTTTCTGCGAAGATCAATTTAAGCTGCTATGTTTTCAGGTTTTCTGAGAAGGTGCCTTGTGTGGTGAACAGGCCGCCCTGGTATGTGAACTCTCTGAGTCACACGTTTCCATTGTTGGATTTGTTTACTTAGTTACTTTTGCATCGCTTAAACATAATGAAATTACACCATTAATTTTGTTTTGTTTTGTTTTTTTGTTTTTTCGAGACAGGGTTTCTCTGTGTAGCTTTGGAGCCTGTCCTGGATCTCGCTCTGCAGCCCAGGCTGGCCTTGAACTCACAGAGAGCTGCCTGCCTCTGCCTCCCAAGTGCTGGGATTAGAGGCGTGCGCCGCCACCACCCAGCTGAAATTACACCATTAAATTTTATATGAAAACTCTTAGAACAGCCTTCGCTGTACAATCCCAGGCCTACCTGTGCCAGTCTCACTCAGGGACTACGTCAACCAGAGAAAAGTGAGCCATGAAACCCTGCTGCCAGGGCAGCCAGAGCACCGCAGCTCCGGGCAAAACCAAAGCCAGTTGCACAGGAGAAAGGTGTCCCTCCAAGGAAGTTAGCAGGTCAACACACCATGGGCTTCACGGGGACTGCCTCAGAGTTCAAAACACTTGGAGGCAGAGAAGGGAAAGGGGGTGGTTGTATTAGAGGGAATGGTTAGGGATCTGAAGTCTGTTTCTCAACACTTCCTATCTCACAATGGATTTCCCTTGGTTTACACTGCTCTCTTACATCTTCTCCACCACTTGGGCTCCATTCACCTGCCAGTGAGGCGAAGGCTGACCACAGGCTGTACAAGTGGAGTCGGCCCAGGGCGGGTGGGCCATCTCCCTCTGGAGGGCTCCCAGCCACTTCATGGAGGACAGCGAATGTAATTCTGTCCTGTTTTGGTTCATTTGGTTCATGACAACATCCACTATCTCCTGCTGTCAGTTAAATCCCAACGCCAGCATTCCATCAGCCAAGACAGGGCACCTCACTCCCGTGCTCACAGCCTTTGCCCTCAGCGGGCTCCCAGGAGGCACCAAGGAGGCCTTGCCAAGCGCGGCGCACAGAATATAAACTCAATATTAAACCAGGAGGGGGTGGCCTCGGGACTGAGGCTGGAGAAGAACCTCTGCCTCTGACCATTTTCCAAACAGCCCTGGGGCACACCTCTGAGATGCCTGTCATTTCTAGGCCCCAAGCCTTCCAAAAGTTCTGGAACAAGAGGCTTTCTTCTGGTGCTCTCCAAACACAAAGCATTCAGTATTGAACTCTCACTGACCAGCTAAGCTTTTTATCACTTGACTTTCTAACTTCTGAAATGTCAACGTGATGCTCTCTCCTAGTAAGTGATGTACGTCTGTTTCCCCAACACTAGAGCTGTGGCTCTACACCACCAAGCTATACCCCTAGCACATCCACGGTTAATTCCTCAGTGCTGACTAGAGTTTTGAGAGAAAGCAAAGATGAACACACGTGTAACTTGCAGTGCCTGAGAGCAGCCCTCATAAAACAGTAAGTAAAAGAAAACAATCATTTTCAAATACATTCATGTTGATCTATTTCACGCTTTTCTAGGATCTGGTCTACCTTAGGCTGAAACCACCTCTTGCTCTACCTCAGCACCCACACAGCGTTCACTGCTGGCCCTGGGTGGCTCTAGTTTCATCCCTGCACTCTCTCTTCATGCCCCTCCTTCCCTAGACTCTCCTCTCAGCCTATCTCCTCGGCTTCGGCTTCCCTCCTCTCTGCCTCCCTCCTCACAGCCTCCCTCCTTACACTGTCCTATCTCCAGCCTCCAAAGGCTTTCCTCTCCTCCAAAAATCAAGAAAGGGTAAACAATCAAACAGACAAACAAGCCCACAACTTGTAAGGAAACTAACTGCGGCCCACAGGGGCAGTACAGCTATGACAAGGAGTCCTCTGCACACAACTGTGGCCTAAAATAACAGTTTTTGTGTACTTCTAGAAGTACAGAAATCTTGAGGACCCCAACATAATCAAACAGAGCAACCACAAGCAAAAAAATGACTTGAATCCAGAGCAAAAATCCTGCGTAGCAAGCAAACCCCAAGGCAGTCCCACACTGAAGGGCGGCATCCATAGAGGCAGCGATGGGGGACTATGGGCTAGCAGTGGGAAGGAAGGAACCTGAACCTACGACCCCACCCCAGGCCAAGAACCCTGACAGAAGCCAAAGCCTTACAGCATCCAGGCCCTGGATCTCCTTGATGCCTATGCAGCTCCCCAGAGGAGGCCTCTTGAGATCAAATGAATACATCAGCACTGACACATAGTGAAGCAAACAACCCAGAGCTTACAGATGCAAGCAACAGCCTTAAGCGTGCTAAAGATTCCAAGTACTTGATATATGGGACATAACACGCAAGACAACTAGAATTAACTTGGTAAGAAAGACACATAACACCAGAAGAAAGGGAGGAAAGCTCAGGCTGAAGGCAAAAGAAAAGTGGGAATAATTTTGCAATGCTTCATGATTTTTGCCTAGGGCTGGCTTTGTTCCCTTCCATTAATTCTGAAAGGCATGAACAGTGGAGCTAGTCTCATATCATGATTTAAATTTGCTCTAACAGTCTGCTACCACATCAGACATAGCCCATGGGGAAATGCTCGAATACAAAGTCCTCACAAAATATTTTAATCTGAGAGCTACCAACACCCACGCTGCTCTCTTAAAGACCGTTTCACTGCAGCACCAACACCATCCAAGTCACAACGGCAGGAAACCCCACACTGGGCTAAAGGGATAATGCTTCACACTGGAATAAGCCCCGAAACCTAAGACGCCTCAGCTGACTGCTGGTCCTCTGCTTATGTAAAACTTCTCAGACCTGTGCTGCTGCTGCTGCATATTATCTGTTCCCAAGCAGGCCTTCAGATGCACATGCTCAAACAGCAGCTGATACAGGGATGTTCTCGGCTACTGCATGATGAGAGAGTCCTTTTGTTCCCCATTTACTAATACTTGTGAAATTAGTGCGGTTGTAAAATTACAATTGTAAAGTTAATAAAGAATAATAAGAGGGCTTAAGTTAGTAATCAGAAGTAGAAACCTAAAACCAAAAACACGTAAGACTAGACTAATACAAAAATATAATAGAAGCCCCAACAGCAAGTCTTTAACCCTAACAAAACAATTCACTAAAAGTACGCTGGTGGAGAAGTAGCAGGGTCAGTGACCCGTGACAGAGTGTCACTGAAAAGCAATGCAAAAGATCCTAAATGGCTGCACACAGTAGTGCACGTCTTTAATCCCAGCACTCGGGAGGCGGAGGCAGGAGGATCTCTGTGAGTTCGAGGTCAGCCTGGTCTACAAAGTGAGTGCCAGGACAGCCAGGACCTCAAAGAGAGACATCATCATCATCATCATCATCACCATCATCATCATCATCGACTAACTCCGAAAGAGAGAGGGTACAAGTACAGACCTATAATTCCAGCACTGTAGAGATGGAGGCAGGAGAAAGGGGCAAGACTAGGATACTTGGCGACGGCAAGACCTCTAACACGTCTATGTGGCGGGCAGCCTACCATCTACGAGCACACCAACTTTACTGATCATGAGACCACTCATGCACTCTTTCAGTTCGACAACTATCTTGATAGTGCTGATAATATAATTGGAAAAAATGTTATTTTTATACTGTCTCTAGATTAAACATCCCAGATGTACAACAAAAAACCATGTTTCTCAAGCTTTGCTAAGAGTGGTCAATGCAGGGGCAGAGGATATCAAGTAACAACTTTAGCTCCAAAATTAATAAATTGTATCTGTCAAGTGTATCAGTCTCCTCTCCAGTAAGTATTAACAAATAAGATGACGCTGTTAAAAGAGACAGTATGCACAGCTTTTAGGACAAAACACAAAACAAGTTCTGGGTTTACACTGAGTGTGATTATGGTCTTAGGCCATGAGGGTGAGCATTCATTCCATTCTCATGTCAGAACTCCACAGAAAGGTATTTTCTTAAGACTGATATTTTTAATTATGTATGTGTGTCTGTGTTTATGCACAAAACTGCAGGTGCCTGTGGAGTCCAGAAGAGGGCTTTGGATTCCCTGGAGCACGAGTTACAAGGCAGTCCTGAGTCACTGAACGAAGGAATTAGGAACTGAACTTAGGTCCTCTGCTGCGGAGTATTGACCATGTGAAGGTGTGTTGTATTTGTTTTTGCTGCCTTTATTAATCATGTAAAGATGGGTTACATTTGTCTGTGCTACATTTGTTTAACTATG
>CABHPR010150714.1:14919-38233 GCA_902168415.1 Peromyscus melanophrys | reverse complement strand
GATAGAAAGAAGTAAAGAAAGTATGCCTTGACTTTCCGTGGATGAGCAAGGGTAGCCGGGACAGGGAGGAGAGCTGGGAATTGTCCTCTGAAGGATCATTAGGACAAATGTATTCTAAGACTCCTTGCTTATCTGAAAAGAAACTAGGAATCATGTGTTTGTATTTGCTGATTCTGGCAGTCCAAATGCTGTGGCACTCAGCACACTACTCAGGGCTATGTAAGGTTAGGCAGCATCAACTTTAAGCAGTTTACTGTTGGAATGAGGGAAGAGAAAGAGAACCTTCAGAGAAGAGAGTTGATAACATAACACAGTGCAGAAAGATTTCGGCTTTTGGTGTCCCCAGGAAGTACCCTCCAGGATAGGCGGCGTCTCCTGCTGGGTACCAGCTTTGTCTTTAGCAAAGCCTTCCTTTAGAGTGAGAAATGTTTCTAAAGGGATGCTGTTGGATGCTCGGAGGTAGGGCTGCCTCCCTCAAACAGTGGGCACAATTCTAATGAGAACAAGTAGGCCCAGCTTTGCTCCAGGGCATGTCGTTTAAATGACCTTCTTCCTCCTTCTTTGTCTTCTGAGGAGTTCTGAAAATCCAGGGGGCCTCATGTAGGAAAATATCTGAGTACTTATGTGCCCCAAGGTCCTGGTGGCTTGGCTCCCCTCCACTGCCCCCTCTCAGACCCTCAAGAGAGTCAATATCATCTGCCTTGTCCCCAGGTTACCCCAAGAAGCCCCCTCCCAGGACCAGACTCCTGACCTGCTGTTGGGGGGGGGGGGGGACTCCGGCACTTCCAGCCTTAGGTGACATGGCTGTGTCTAGATGTGCTTAACAAATTGCCTGCTCACTCAATTACGTTTTATTTAATCATCTGTAATCATATAAATTATGCCTGATGGTAGTAAATGTTGGTGTCAGTTCCTAATTACAGACTGATTAATTGGCTGGGGCGATCTGTATCACTACTTATATAAGAGTATAGGAGGATGATGATAAATTAGATTGGGTAACCTGAGCCTAGGAACATGGCCCATGTCCAATTGCATCCCACTTTTGGGGGGGTGGAGAAGCCCTTTCCCTGTCCTCTTGTTAGGTGCCTCTAGGATAGTTTGTGGTGCTCTGATTGATTCTGGCAACACCTGAGTCAAGAAATCTTTATTATTATTTAGTCAGTGTGTGTGCGTGTGTGAAATTTTTGCTGTGTAGTGCTTTTCCTTTTGGCTGTGGCGGGGATGAATAATGACAAGCTCATTAAGTTCAGTTGGGCTCATTACAGCCTGCTGGGTCCAGAAAGTTTCAGGGTTGGATCTGGCCAGCAGAGCAGGAATGCTGAGAATGGAGAAGTAGGAAGACTTGACAGGTGTCTAAAAAATAATATCTTATTGGGTCTTTTTTGGTGTTTCCTTTGAAACATCTTTATTAATTCTTTGATAATTTTATACAGTACATGCTGATCATGTTTAACCTTCCCAACTCCCCCCAGGTCTACCTGTACCCTTTTTATAACTACACAACTTTGTGTCCTCTTTTTTAAAAAACCCATTGAGTCTAATTTGTAATACCCCGTATGCTCTTGGGTATGGGGCCGCACACTGTGAAGTATGGTCCATCTACCTGGGCTCACACCCTCAAAGGAAACCGACTGTCCTTTCCCCAGCAGCTTTCAGTTGCCGGTAGCTCCAGCCAGGGGTGAGACATTGTGATTCCCAATCTGCTCCATGCTTGTTTTCTGTCAGCCTTCAGCTTGACCATGTCTTATGCATACCGTCATAACTGCTGTGAGTTCGTGTACTAGTTAGTTTTTGTTAACTTCATGCAAACATAGACACATCTGGGAAGACAGTACCTTAGTTGAGGGCCTGTGTTTAGAAGAGTTCATATGTGCATCTGCCATGCTGTCTCCAGAAAACACTGCTTCATCATAGTCATCCGCTGACTCCCCTTCTTCTGCAATGGTATCTGGGCCTTGGGAGGAGGGGGTGTAGTATAGATGTTCCATTTAGGGATGAGCATTCTGCACTCTTATTTTCTGCACCTTGGCCAGTTGTAGGTTTCTGCATTAATCTTCATCTGCTACAGATAGAAGTTTCTCTGGTGAGGGTTGAGAGACGCGTTAATCTATGGGTATAGCAATAAGCCATCAGGAGTTGGTTTAATACTAAGTTCATTTAGCAGAAGAACAGTATATGGTATTCCCCTAGGTTCTATGACCTGTCTAGCCGCAGGTTCTTGGACTCACTAATGGTGCCAGGTAGGAGCAGGCCTTAGATCCCGTCAGAAAGCAGTTGGTTACTCCCATGACATTTGTGCCACTATTGGACAGTGCTGTACAACTTGCCAGGCTGGTCATTATCGTAGTTCATAGGATTCATAGCTGGGTAAGATTGATGATTACATTTTCCTGCATAGCACCTTCCAGCACTGTGAAAGTGAGCCAATAAGGATGAAGCTTCCAGGACCATCTCCACGGTCTGTGACTTAAACATGTAGTGTCTTCAGAAATAGGGTCTTATCATCAAACCCTGGAGGGTAACCAAGAGTATTGGTAATAGCCTATACTGCTTGGGGTGTCTATGGAACCCCACTGGCTAACAACAACTCCAAAAGAGATAACCCATTCCTGGTCCTAGGCTTTTAATTTGTTACCCTGTAGTTTCTAGTAAGGGAGTTGTTGCTCTGTTACAGAGTAGCTCCATCTAAAAGACTTTTATATGTGTGTAATTGAATGTTTTAGAAAGCTGCTACAGGAGTAGACTTTTCGAGAGATCTTTGGTGTTGTTTATCTCTCCCACCCCACACAACTGAACCTTTCTATCTCCATATTCCCTTCTCCCTTTATGTCACTGCGTTCTATTGTCCCTCCTTTCAAGGCCACCACACCCCTGGGGGCCTCTTAATATTTTCCTGACCTCTATGAGTATTCCAAATGAAACATGCATATTTAAAGATTCAAATGTAACATACCATATGAGAGAAGACTTGTCTTCCTGAGTCTGGGTTACTTTACTCAGGATGATTGTTTCCACTTCCACCCATTTATCTGCAAATTTCATAATTTCATTTTTCTTAATGGCTTAATGATATTCCGTTTATTCTTTGTCAGTAAATAAGGAATCTGTTGATGGACATCTGTGTTATTTTCATTTCCTGGCTGTTGTGAATATAGCAGCAATAAACATAGATGAGCAGGTATCTCTGTGTGGAAGCCCACCAAGATTCCAAATTGTGGTTTGACTCAAGGTCAGAGAGTCAGAGTTTATGTTGCTCTCCAAGGCTGCATAATAGAGTTCAAAGGCATGGTTACCAGGTGTCTTATACTTCAAGGTCTTATCACAAGATGCTTTGCCATGGGGCATGGTCACCAGGTTTTTTGAAGGTACACATGGTTGTATGTTGTGCTTTGATTTTGAAAGGGGGAGGTCTTTTGCTTCTTCCCTTTCTAGTATATAAAAAGCCCATTAGAAATAAACTTGAGGCTGCTGGGTACTGACCCAGGGCCCTCCCAAAGCTATCCTGAGTCTCTATCTTTTTACTTCTATATTTCTCATCTAGCATTTCTCAATTCCTCACTCCCCTCCTCAAGGGACCCTTCGATAGGTGAGGGCTGGGCCCCAACATCTCTGTAGTAGGATATAGAGTCCTTTAGCTATATGCCCAAGAGTGATATAGCTTGATCATGTGGTAGATCTATTTCTAGGTTTCCAAGGAACCTCCATATTGATTTCCATGGTGGTCATGCCAATTTATACTCCCACCAGCAGTGAATAAATGTTCCTCTTTCCCCATATTCATGCCAGCAGTTTGTCATCCTATTTTTTTAATCTTAGCCATTCTGACTGGTATAAGATGAAATCTCAAAGTATTTTTAATTTGCATTTTTCTGATGGCCAATGATGTTGAACACTTAAAAAATATTTTTCAGCCATTTGTATTTCTTCTTTTGAGAATTCTCTATTTAGTTCCAAGCCACATTTAAAATTATTTATTGTATTTCATGTGTTTGAATGTTTTGCCTGTATGTATGTACACCATGTACATACCTGGAATCCAATAAGGTCAGAAGAGAGTGTCAGATCCCATGAAACTGGAGTTACAGGCAGTTGTGAGCCATCATGTGGGTGCTGGGAACAGAACTGTGATCATTTGTAATAACAACAAGTGTGTTTAATCACAGAAACATCTCTCCAGTCCTTCAATTCCCTGTTTTTTGTTTTTTTTTTTTTTTAAATTGGGTTGTTTGTTTTCTTGGTGTTTAGTTTTTTAGTTCTTTGTATAGTGTAGATACCAGCCCTCTGTCAGTTGTATAGTGGTAAAGATTTTTTCCCATTCTGTAGGCTGCCTCTTCACTCAAATGGGATGATGTCTTTTTAGCTTCACAAGGCCCCATTTATCTACTGTTTATTTTAATGCCTGGACTTCCAGTCCTGGTCAGAGAGTCCTTTCAAGGATATTACCAACATTATCCTCTATCAGATTCAGGGTTTCAGGTCTTACGTTGATGTCCTTGATCCATTTGGAGTTTTGTGCAGAGCAAGAGATAAGAATCAATTTTTATTCTACGTGTAGCTATCCAGTTTGACCAGCACCATTTGTTGAAGATGCTGTCTTTTCTCCAATGTGTATTGTTGACTTCCTTATCAAAAGTCAGGTGATTGTAGGAGTGTAGACTCAATATGTGGGTCTTCAATCCTATTCCATTGATTGAAGCATCTGTTTTTATGCTAGTAAAACACAGCATAAAATGTTACTTTTGTTGCTGTAGCACTGTGGTAAAACTTGAAATATATGATGGTGATACATCCAGTGGTTTTTTTGTTGTTGTTGTTGTTGCTGTTTAGAATTCTGGATCTTCTATGTTTCCATATGAAAATTAAGATTTTTTTCAATTTATGTAAAGCATTGCATTATATAGAGATGGCATTGAATCTGAAGGCTACTTCTGGTAGGATAGCCATTTTTACAACATTAATCCTACAAGTCCCTGAGCATGGAAGGTCTTTCCATCTTCTGTATAAGACTGTCATATCCTCTTGGCAGATTTTTCCTTTAATGGCTATGAAGTGTCCCTCCTTATCTCTTCCGAGTAGTTTGGTTTGAACCCCATTTCATCAGCTTAATATAACTAACCCTGTTCATTTCCTAGTTCCAGTTGCTTGGGATACCTTTTTCATCCTTTTACCCTATGGTGCTGTCTATTGTTGATTGTGAAGTGTGTTTCTTGGAGGCAGCAGAAACATAGATCTTGTTGTCTAGTCCAATCTGTTACCGAGTGTCTCTGTATTGGGGACCATTAATGTCAACTCATTATTGAACAATGTGTATTAATCCCTGTCATTTTGTGTTAGTGGTGTTTTCTTAGACTTCTTTTGATTAAATGTTCTGGAATTGTTTATATCCTATGCCACCTTTGGGTGTGTTGAACCTCTTCAGATTTAAGTTTCCCCTCCCCAAATACTTGTATAGCTGGTTTACTGATCATAAATTCCTTACATCTGTTTTTATCATGGAAGTTTGTTTTTCTCCTTCAATCCCAATTGTTGGTTTTGACGGACACTGTAGTCCGGGCTGGCATCTGTGGCCTCTCATAATTTGTGGGACATTGGTCCAGTTCCTTCTGGCTTTCAAAATCTCCATTGGAAAGCCAGCTGTTGTTCTGATGGGGCTGCCTTTCTCTGTGATGGTCTTTTTCTCATACAGCTTTCAATGTCCTTTTGTGTTTTGACTATTATATGATATGGGGAATTCTCTTTTTCTGGTCCTTTCTATTGGACAGTCTGTGTGTCTCTTGTTCCTTGATTTCCTTAGATTAGGAAAGTTCTCTTCTGTTCAAATATTTTCAGGGTCTTTGACCTGGGTTTCTTGTCCTTTCATACCTGTAATTAATAGGTTTGGTCTTTTTTTATTTTGTATTAGAGTTTTTGATGTTATGTTTATGAGGCTTTATAGATTTAACATTTCTTTGACTGAGTTACCTAAAGAAAGATACTCTTTCTTCCACTCGATCCAATCTCCTGGTGAGACTATCCTCTGAGCATTTTCTTGACTTGCTGAATTCTTCATTTTGAGTTTTATTGCAGCTTGGCTTTTCTTCAAACATTCCATTTCTTCATTAAATTCTATTTTCGTAACTTGGATTGTTGTCATAATTTCATCCAACTGTTTTTGTCTTCCCTGTCTTCACTTCAGAATTTATTCATACTTTCTTTCAACTTCTCAGATATATTATTACTATTGAAAAATTATTATCTTGTATGTTATATTAGTCAGGGTTCTCTAAAGGAATATAACTGAGAGCATGAATGTGTATATATATATATATATATATATATATATATATATAAATGATTTATTAGGGACTTATTAGAATGGCATACAGGCTGTGATCTGAGTAGTCCAACAATTGCTGTCTCCCAATGAAAAAATCAAGAATCTGACAGCTGTTTAGTCTGAGAGACTGGATACCTCAGCAGTCCCAACCTGGTGCTGGAGTCCAGAGCTGCTGGTCTTCAGTCCATGTTGGACTCCCGTGGAAGTGGGCTCTAGTACCAGCACAGGAATGCTTCAGCAACAGGATGGATGAACTTGCTGGTGAGAGTGAGTGAAAGTAGACAAAACACTAAAGCTTCCTGTTGCCATGTTCTTTTAATTGGACTGTCACACAGAAGGTGTGGTCCAGAGTTAGGGTGGGTCTTCTGAACTCAAATGATTCAATCAAGAGAATCTTTGCCCAGCTGCTCAGGTTTTAATTGATTCCAGATGTAGTCAAGTTGACAACCAACAGTAGCCATCACACGTGGCATCTAAGTTGCTTTCCTAAGGAACATTTCTGTGGGAGTACTATTCTGAATAAATGCTAGTTATTCATGTTTGTATTTTTGTGATGGGACCTAGGCACCTGGAGTTAAGTTGCTGTTGGTGTTTCTTGATTCTGGTCTTCTTTTGTTGGCTAGGTGTTTGGATCTGTGTGTGCCGTTACCTCAACTTATCAGATTGTAGACAGCTGAATGGGGCTTTGAGTTCAGTCTTGGGACAACTTGACATTGGTGTTCAAATGGGATATGGGATCTTGACTCATTTGGGGCTAAGTGTAGCTCCTGAGCCCAGGAGCAGACCTATAGTGTTAGAAGAGTCTCACAGCCAATCTTCAGGAGTCCTGCGAGGGATGTGCAGGACAAGTCCTCAGGTAGCAAGGGTAGGTAGAGTTGGCCACAGGAGTCTGGGGTCCGTACTTGGAGAGGAGGGGTTAGTGTATATGTGCATGTGAGTGAGTGCATGTGTGCATGTGTGTGAATGTGTATGAGTGTGAGTGTAATACAATGTCTTTAGGCAGACACTGTGAGTGAGAGGAGTGCTTGCTGTTACCTCCTTTGGAAGCAGAATGACAAACGGCCCAGAATGTACCTTCCCCCCCCCCCCTTTTTCCCTAGTAGCATTAGGTCTTGAGGGATGTCTTGGTGGCATTTGCTTGGGATGTGATAATTCTCAGCTTCTGAGAACATAATCTACAGAATGCACCCACTTCCATCCTTCCTGGTCCCCATTCTGCTCCTATATTGGGCTAACAACGAATATGAGGCCATATGGGGCATGTGAGGGTTCTGGGGGGAGATTTGGAGAGGCCAAGAGTTGGTTCTGATATCAGGGAAGGCTCCCTGGACTTTCTGCCAGGTTATTTGTCTCCTGAGAAGTGATGAGCAGAGGAAGAAAGACAGATGGGTCTGTGGGTACCCCACTTGCTCTGGAGCACAGGATCCAAGGGGCTTGTTACTGGAAAGGACTATCAGCTGCCCTTTCTCATTAACATACAAGTCACAATAGAAGCAGTGACTCACTGTCATTGCAGTTGTGGGTGAGCCTCCTTTCTTGGGGGAGGCTTTTTGATAGGGGTGCTGCATTATATAGTTTCATGACATAGAACAAAGCCTCCAGTCTGCATGCCTGAGTTCATCCAGCCTCTCTTAATTGGTGATCACCCAAGACAAATGGCTTGGCTTTATAGGGCTTCACTTTCCTCCCTTGTGAAGTGGGAAAGTGATATGCCGACATTCTACGGCATTGCTAGGATTTCATGAGTTAATGAATATATAAACGCCGAGAAAGTGTTGGGTGGCTATAAAGTCACATCTAGAAATGTCAGTCATTTTCTCTTCTTTTTTAAAGATTTATTTATTATATATACAGTGTTCTGCCTGCACGCATCCCTGCAGGCCAGAAGTGGGCACCAGATCTCATTACAGATGGTTGTGAGCCACCACATGGGTGCTGGGAATTGAACTCAGGACCTCAGGAAGAACAGCCAGTGCTCTTAACCTCTGAGCCATCTCTCCAGCCCTGTCAGCCATTCTCATCGTCCATTCATTTGATCTCAAAACAGCCTGAAGAGATACTCAGATGAATGACTTAACTCCTCTATTGACTGAGGCAACAGAGTCTCCTCAGGCAACAGACAGTGAGCACTTGGCTTCAGGACAACATTTTACTTAACAGAAGGGCACAGAAACCTGTACCTCATGGGTCTTAGTGCCAGGCAAGCAAGATCCCTGCACATGGGACAGAGAGGACTTTCAGTGTCTATTCACCCTGCCCTTGGCAATACCTGTCCAGTGTCTTCCTCAGTTGTCCCCTACCTCAGTTTTTGAGACAAGGTCTTCTACTGATCGTGGAACTCACTAATTTGGCTAGGCTGCCTAGTGCTGGGGATCTCCTGCTGTACAGTGCTAGGGTTACAGACACCACCATGCCAGGCTTTTTACGCAGCTCCTGGATATCTGAACTCAGGTGTTCATGCTTGTTTGATGAGCCCTTTACCAGCTGATCCATTTTTCCAGCTCCCAGAGGTCACTGTCTATTCCCCTTAATTTCTAATCTATGCTTTCTCCATGTTGCTAGGCTGATCCATTCACTTCCCCTCAGAACACCCATGAACGTAATTCAGGAGCTAAGTTGACTCCCCTGATTTCCTTTATAAGTTAGCTCTTTGAGTGTTCCAGGGTTTCTTTTGGGGTCCTCACTGAGGCCACTCATTCCTGGTGTGACTGAGAATACCATGCCACTTAGGACCAGGGAACCTGATACCTGATGCTGAGTTCTTATCAGTAGGAAGCTTGTAGATTCAAGTAGATTCAAGGTAATGTGTTAAAGCTAACATTCAAAGGGTTTATTAGCTCATGGGACAACGTTTTCAGAGTTGGGGCAGTTCTGTGCTAGATAGTTCAGCAGCTCCATGACATCCCCGTCTCTGCAGTTTGTGGAACTGCTCCATCCCACTAGGCCCCCCAAGGCCACATGCTACATCTGTCCTTCCGAACATGACACACAGAGTGACGGCCAGTGAATGAGTATTTCTTGCCACTTTGTTTCAAATTAGCCTACGTTTCCCACTCGATGTTCTTTCAAGTCTCGCTGGGGAAGCTTGAGTCACACGTCCACCAAAGGACTGAGAATGCTATGACCGTCCTAGACCTACAGGAACAGGCGTGAAGAATCAAGTATCTCAGGCAGACCAGAGGAAAGATATGCCTGCCTTGTGAGGAAGGTGTGGCCTGGTTGGTGACAGTGGAGGGGAGCCAAGTCACAGCATCTCCGTGGCATGTCAGTACTCATATTTTTTTCTACATGAGGTTCCTTGTACGTTCAGAACCCCTCAGAAGAAAGAGGAACAGGGGCCACACAAGGGAAAGAGGTTTCTCTTTCCTTCCTGCTGGGTGGAAATAAAGAAGCACACAGCCCTCTTGCCACTGGCAGGCAGGCATCTTGTAAACACAAAGGAGGAGTGTTAAATTGAATCTGACATGAGGAAGACAGAGCTGAGCAGAGGGAAGACACCAGAGCCTCAGTGACATCACCCACCCAGACCTGCAACTGCCACCTCTGACCCTCGGAGTCACATGCGAACTTCCCTGGGTCCAGCCCTCGGAGTGAGCCTTACTGAAACAGGCATCCAGCCAGCGTTATGTTCTTTTACAAAGGAAGAAAGAGCAAGGGTGAGTGAGCTGTCTTGGGTCCTCCACCCAGCTGACTGATGGATGAAAAGAATACCAGTGTCCTGAGCCTGCCTCCACTTCCCATCCCCCAACCCTGCCACGTCCATCTAATTCCCGCCTACCATCAGGGACTTTCCCCCTGTGATCCAAAGGTACTCAGAGTAGATCTGGAGAGTCTGGGGAGAAGGTGAAAGGTTTGCTAGTTAGCAGGGTCTGGGGGGGAAACCTAATTCCTTGACTTGGGGCTGGCTGCCATCTGGACACGGATATTATTACCCTGTCTTTTCTTTGTTTGGGCTCTGTAATGGGAACAATGGATTCCAGTGAATCCTGCAGTAACTGATGTTTTCTACTTCCTGGGGGGGGGGAGGAACTTAAAAAACAAAGGACAAGAGCCCCACTGAGAGGGAGGAAGCAGGATGGAGAAGAGAACCCAGAGAGCCAAGGCCACAGGCACCTCTGAGGTTGATGGTAGAGGAAGGAAGCTTGGCACATCACAGCCATTGCGGTGTCCCAACCATACCACTCCATCTCTGCAGCCTTTTATCTGATAGTCCTGCTGGATTTTGCTAGAAGAAGCCCTGTTGCAGGAGAGCCTGTTGGTGATGATAACCCCAGCTTAGCTGAGCCCACAGGGATTGTTATGGCTGAAATAGTAGATTGGAAATGCCTGGCATTGCCTGGCTTTTATACTGTTGCCTTTACCTTCACTGATGGTAGCCCCGGGAGGGCCTGGTGGTTTTCCACAGCTGAGGCTGTCCTGATGAGATCTATTCCCGAGGGATGACTGCCTTCCTGGTAGCCAGGCCACAAGTCCTTGAGTAGGAGTCTGGGTGGTCCATCTTTTTGTCCGCACTTCCCCTGCCACACCTGTCTTCACCGGCCACCCCTGATAGTTTCTCATCTTTAGATTCATCTCCTTTTGTTTATGGGAACCCTTCTCTATAGGGCTGACAGTCTTTATTGCAAACATTTTCCTAGTAGTTCCAAGGATGTCGCCTTTACCTCCTTTTTTTAATCCATGGTGATGCCATTCGTAGGCTGTTTGAACAGGAGACTGTCACCCTCCCTCAACTGATGCTTTCTGTTTGCAGTGAACTCAGACAGTGTAGGAGGCTCAATACCTTCAGCTAACTTAAAGCCTTAGGTCTATATCCCAGCTGCAGGACTAGGTTACCAAGCTGGCCTTTGGAGATGGATGCTTAAAGTGTTGTTGACTTAGAGCAGATGTGGGACCTGATGTGGTCTGTGATGCAGGTCAGATGCAAAGAAGATTTATTTTGACCCATGTTTGGGAGACTTTCAGTCCATCCTAGAAGGGAAGGCATGACTGAGCAGCTCAGTTCACGAGGTCAGAGCTCGTGGTGGAAGCTGATCACATCAGGGTGCCAGGAAGTAAGCCAAAGCTGTCCCAAGGTCTAAGCTGCCATCACAGTCCCATCTAGTATATTATTTCCAACAACTGGACCTCATCTCCTGGTGGTTCCAAAGCTTGGGAGCAAACATTCAAAACATAAGCCTGTGGAGGGACATTTCAGACTCAAACAGTAAAGATCCTTGTCTGTAACACATGCATATGCATGTATGCACACACACACACACACACACACACACACACACACACACACACACACACATACACACACACACACACAACAATGGACATGGTGACATACATCTCCTTTTCTGCTTCTTGTGTAAGACTATTGCAAAGCCAACACAGAAACGCTATGTAGACATAAAGCAAAAGGCCAAAGTCTGTAGAGCTGTGAACAGCGCCACCATCAGCTCTGTTGGTGGAAGCCATGCTTGATATATGACAGCTCTATCCCTGTAAGACAAGGGCAAAATGACAAGCATGTGACTTGTATAACGTGACTACACCAATTTCCCTGCAGGTGGACCTGGGCCTTTGGCCTTAGAAAACTCATCTTGAGACCCTCCTCTGCTTGCTCTGGTGGGATGCTTCTCTGACCTGTTTGCCTTGGTCCTCCCCTTCTCCCACCCAGAGTGTCCTGGGAATCATGGCAGTGTGTAACCCTGGGTGTGATCAGTCTGGGATGGCAGTTCTCTTCTGTCTCAACCCTGGGCTCAGGGTTGCCTGGGCGGGGCTTTGAGCAGCATAATTGTTCTCAGATTGGCTCACAGCTGGATGAAGCTGGTGTGAGTGCTAGTGAGTGCCTAGAGAGATCCTTGTCACACTTCTGTCTTCACTGGGATCAAACCAAGATTCAGCAAGTGTTTTTGGAGTATCTTAATGTGCCAACCCTATTCTAGAATCATGGAGATACAATGAATAATACAGACTGAAATATCTGTTCTCATGGGAGTCACACACTGGTTCAAGGTTTAAAGCATAAAATAAATAAACCAGGTGATATATATTGTTGCTAGATGGCAACAGCCATGCAGAGAAAAACCAAGCAGGTAAGCAGACCAGAGAGGACCAGAGATGGAGAGAAGGAAGGATGTGGTGCTTTAAATAGGAAAGGGTCTTGTGTGATAGGAGTCTGGTAAAGGGAGAGTCTTGTAGCATCTTGGGAGGTGGAGGAGGGGGGAATCATTCATCCTTAAGGGAGCCCAGGAAATTCTCTGAGGTAGACCCTGGACTGACAGGGTTGAGGTAAGGCAAGGAGGTCTGAGCTAGAGCAGGGAGGTGGGGATGAGGGGAGTGGTAGGTAGGAGAGCAGAGGGGCAGCAGGGGCCATGAGTGGAACACCAAACACGGCCTGGTAGGGCTCTGCGCTGAGTGGCATGACCTGACTTGAGTTTAAAAGGACCCTCCAGACTGGTGGGGCTCTAGGCAGCCCATGATAGAGCGAGCAGAGGAGGGAGCATCTCTGTGGCTTCCTCAGCTTGGGGCCAGGCTATAGCAGCAGAAAGGGCGGATCCATTGGCTTGGAGCATCTTGAAGGGATATTGGCATGATTTATAATAAATGAGGAGATTGGACCAGAGTGTGGAACGGACTGAAAAATAATGATCTGTTTGACAGTGTACAGATAGTCTCAGACAGGACTGGGAGAGACTGGAAGAAACTGGCTTCTGGGCCTAGCCTTTGTCCTTTCTCTGTGGGGTGTGCCTGTGTGTTAGTCAGACTGTTTCTGCTGTGACAGAACACCTTACGGAACCAGTGTAAAGGGAGGAAGAGTTTATTTAGCTCGCAGCCTCAGACGTTTTGTTCCAGCGTGGTGGGGCCAGTGAGGTGGAGTCCAGCAGCTCACACGATGGTAGCCAACAAGCAAGGAGAGGCCAAATGCATTCACTAGCTGGCTTTCCCTGTTTTTCTCTTTTATTCCATTGGGTTCCCCTGTGCCTCCTACAGGGCAGGTCTTCCTGATCAGTTACTCTTAGTCTCTGGAAACACTCAGGCAGACACTCCCAGACATGTGTCTTTCTAATGTGTACCTCTTCAATCAAGTCAACAATTAAGATGAACCATCACAGCCCACAGGCTCAAGGCTGTGTGCTCTTTTTGTGTGTGTGCACTGCTGTGTTTGGGAGTGTGCCCGTGTGAGTGTGCTCTTCTATCTCTGGGTGCACTTGGGCAGGGTGAATCCACCCGAACTCTCGGAAGTAATCTGCTTTCCATGCTCATAGTCTTCGGAGGCAGAACTAGTACATACTTGGTGCCTCTCTTCCAGCCTGCATATGCCCCCCACCCTTCCTTACCCCTCTCCCCCTCCCTCACTGGTCCAGGGCCTAGCTAATCTGGTTTTCATGAAGCAGCCCTTCCCCCATCTGCTCTTGCTATAGAAAGGAAAGATTGAGCCCTCGGGGCTTCATTCTGCCTCTTCTCTTTTTACGGATAATTCTCTCAGCCCGAATCCCAGCTGACCAGCTCTGTGACTGGGCATCCCTCTGTAGCTTGGAGACGGGATAGAGACAGGCTGAGATGGCAGCTGGGGTGGGCAGGAGAGGAGACGTAACCAAGACAGAGGTAGAAAGAGTAACTTGATGACATGTTTTTGTGTGTTTCCAGGATGAGGTGGATGCCTAAGCCGCTCGACAGAAGGGATGTCCATAAAAATACTGAAACCACTCTGCCCATCCTGAGTGCTCCCAGGGCTTCTCCTGTCCTGGCCCTGACCAGCTCTGCTGCCAGGCTTACGGGTGCTTCCTTAGGTGAGAGATCTCAGATGTGCTACCCAGAAATTTATGCAGGCCTTTAGAAAGCCCCTTCATGTGTTAGTGTAAATGTTGTCTTGGGATCCTGGCTGCACAGAGGGGAAAGCCCACATTATGAACACCCCCGCCACTCATGTGTTTACCCCAAATCAGTGCTTCCTAACTCATTAGAATTATCTAGAGAGTTTTAAAACTTAATTTTAGAGAAGTGGACTGATACCTCAGTTGGTAAGGTTCTTGCCACCAAACTTGAGGATCTCGAGTTCAGCTCTTCAGCACCCATGTTAACGAGACGAACCAGCAAAATCCTCATGCAGTGGTATGTGCCTGTAACTCCAGTAGTGAGAGACAGGAACAGGCAGATCCACGGAGCTCACTGGCCAGACAGCCATTGGGTGGTTTCCAGGTTCAGTGACACCCTCTAAAGTGGAGAGAGACAGAAGTCATCAACCTTGACCACTGGCCTCTCCTGTCCCCGAGGACACACACGGACACACATGCACTCACATGTACTCTCACCCACAAAGTTAAAAAATTAATATGAAAAATATTAAATACTAAAAAGAAAATATCCCCACTTGGACGTTAGTATGCATCCATCATTACTTTCACTAGTGGTGACAAAAGAGTCCCAGGGGATTTGAGACCACACTGACAGATCTGAATTAGACTTCTGTCATGCCTGAAGCAAGTCACTACTGTGTTGGTGGCTTAAAAACTTTATTTCTCACAGATCTGGGGGCGGAAGTCTGCAATCAACCTCGTTGGGCTGAAATCTGGGTTCACAGGGCTGATTTTTTTTCTGGAGGATGGAGGAAAGAAACCATTCTTTACTGCTCACTTTTTTTCCTTGGCACATGGACACACCATTCCAGTTTCCATCCCTGATTTCACGTCTTCCTGCTTTCTGTCTCCTGTCTGTGACAGTTACCCTGGGCCTTCTCTATAGGACACACAGGTTGCCCTTCAAGGCCACCCAGCACCCCAAGCCTCTCTCTTTATCTCAAAATAATTTAATCACATCTGCAAAGACTCCTTTTGCCCAAAGTAACATTGACGAGCTCTAGGGCTTGGGCCTTGATATCATTTCCACACTTTGGGAGGGGAAATGACTCAGGGAGAAGGCTTTTTGGGGGAGGAGCTAGAAGGTACAAGGCCCTGCCTGGGAAGTCTATGAACCTTTTCTTCCTATGACCCTCCAACACTGCAAAGACAACAGCATGGCTCTCCTTGCCATGTTGGGCCTGCCTAGTGTCTTGGTTCCTTCTTTAGAGGATGTGCCCGCCCCAGGTGGTGGACTCCCCCAGTCAGGCTGACGGTCTCTGGCCCCTGGCATTTCACAGGCTGCTCTTGTACCCACCAAGCATGTTCTGGGGTACAGCTGATCCCTGGGAACATGGTGATGTGAGAAAGGCAGGTCTTGGGTGATGGTGTCTCTACCTTCTCCACTCATTCTTTAGTAGCTACCAGCTCTATCTGTGTGCCAGTCCTTTTCCTGGTACTTGGGATAGAGTGTCGGATGGGCAAGAGCTGGTCTGTGTTCCCCAGAGCTTGTGTTCAGAAGGGGAAGGGAGAGGATAAAAGAGAGAACAGACAAATGAGCAAGACCATTTCAGACAGCGGGAGCGCCAGGATCACAAAACAGGCAGGGATCTCCCAACAAGGTGACACTTAAGTGAGTCAGAATGACAAGGAGCCAAACATCTGCAACTGAAGGATAGCACATTCAGGAAATGGAAGTAGCAGAAAACAAGGCCCCAGGAGTGAAGAACCCATGAGTCACTGGGACACGTATGAGAGGGCTGTGGCATAGAACGACACTGGAGAGAGAATGGGGCCGACTCCTGTAGAACACCCAGAGTCAGGTCAGGATATGGGCTTTAATCTGAAGAAGCCAGAAAGGGGTCTCAGCCAGGGCTCACCCCAGTGAGGCTGACCACAAGTGTCCATATCAGGAGGCAATGGAAGCATGAGTCTGGCCCTCAGGGTCCTGATGACAACCGCTGGAAGTCACAGACACCACTGAAGTCAGTAAAGATGGGATGAACAAGCTGACTGAAGGAGTGTGGCTGAAGATGAATCAAGATCCCCAATCTGAGACGGCTCTCACAGAGACCAGCTAAGAGCAGATGCCAACAGATGCAGAGGAGAGGCCATGTGTGGGGAGGCAAGCGAAGGGCACATGGAGCTCAATGTCAGGCTGTCCCTTTTCCCTGCAAGGAGGGCTAATTCCTTACAGATGAGATAGAAGCAAGTCTCCATGTGTCTTAACCAGTGTTCTATTGCTGTGAAGAGACACCATGACCATGGCAGCTCTTATAAAGGAAACATTTAATTGGGACTTGCTTACAGTTTCAGAGGTTCAGTCCACTATCATCATGGTGGAAAGCATGGCAGCATGCAGGCAGACATGGTGCTGGAGAGGTAGCTGAGAGTTCTGCATCTTAATCCACAGGCAACAGGAAGTGAACTGTCACACACCATGCATAGCTTGAGCATATATGAGACCTCAAAGCCACCCCCACAGTGACACATTTCCTCCAACAAGACCACACCTACTCCAACAAGGCCATACCTCCTAATAGTGCCACTCCCAATGGGCCAAACATTCAAACACGTGAGTCTATGGGGGCCATTCCTATTCAAACCACCACAGCAGGAATGAGAGTTTTGAGCTCCAAGAGGTGAAGGCCATTCATGGCTTTTCCTTACTGTGTCATTGGGTCTTTGTGGTGTGAACTTACAACCCTTCTGAGGCTAGCCTGTTGGAGAGAGAGACGGAAGTCTGTGTATGATTGGTGGGTTAGTCAGGGTTCTCTAAGTGAACTGAACTGATAGAATGAAAAAAAAAAGACTTAAAAGGGCATTTATTAGATTGGCTTACAGAATGTTGCCTGGGTAATCCAACCATGGCTGTGTCACACTGGAGAGGCAGAGAATCTGGTCGTTGCTCAGTCCGTGAGGCCGGATGTCTCAGCAGTCCCAATCTGATGCTGAAAGCCTGGGGAGTCCCAGAGAGCTGCTGGTCTTCAGTCTGTGTAGAAATCCTGAGGAAGTTGGTTGTAACATCTGTGGAGTGCTGCAGCAGCAGCCTGGATGAACTTGCCAGTGAGAATAAGGGCAAGCAGGCAAAAAGCGAAGTTTCCCTCCCCTATGTCCTTCTATCTGCATTGTTACTAGAAGGTGCTACTCACATTCAGGGTGAGTCTTCCCACCTCAAATAATCTGATCACTGTAGCAGGCTTTCTTGGACTGCCAGCCCCCAAATCATGACACGGAGACTTATTATTAATTACCAATGCTTGGCCTTAGCTTAGGCTTGTTTCTGGCTAGCTTTTTTATACTTAAATTAACCCATTTCTATTCATCTACATGCTGCCCCAAGGCTCATTTGCCTCATCTATGTACTGTGCATCCTGTTTTCCTGCTTCTCCCATGTCTGTCTGTCTGGCCCTTGGCTGGCTACCCTTTTCTCTCTTCCCACCAGCCCCACCTATCCCTCCTCCACCTAGCTATTGGCCATTCAGATTTTTATTAGACCAATCAGGTACCTTAGTCAGGCAAGGTGAAACAGCAACACATCTTTACATAGTTAAACAAATATCCTATTCCATAACACATCACAGGAGCACCCAGTGGCTTGTGTTTCAGTAGATGCCAGATGCAGCCAAGTTGGCAACTGAGATTAGCCATCACAGTTGGCAAGCAACAGATCATGATGCCTTGTTTATAATTTTTTTTTTTTGGTTTTTCAAGACAGGGTTTCTCTTCTCTATGTGGCTTTGGAACCTGTCCTGGAAGTCACTCTGTAGACCAGACTGGCCTTGAATTCATAGAGAGCTGCCTGCCTCTGCCTCCTAAGTGCTGGGATTAAAGGCGTGCACCATGGCCTAGCTAGCCTTGTTTATAATTTTGGACTTAGCCTCAGCCAGTGATATGCTGTTAAGAGCAGGCCTTGTGCTCATCACAGGGCTCCTCTCATTTTGTAGTGCCCACAATGCTTCTATGTGAACACCTGCTTTGTTTCAAAGCTCCTGGCAAGGCCAGGACCTAACAACTCAAACACCTGTTTCCCAACTAAACCTCTCACATTGCCAATAGGACACTTGAAAACTCAATGTCAAAGTAAAAATTCATATTTCCACAGTAAAGACTGAGTCATTTTAATCCCTTAGTTAGTGGTGTGCCTAACTTGGAGGATACTGGACTAGAGACTCAGAAGGCCTTTCAGTATGAGAAGGCTGTGGTCTATGGCATACTCTTGGTTAAAATGATTAAAGTTGATGAGATGGACATCCATAAGTGTAGTACAGGGGTTCCTCTTCAGCAGGGTCAGCCATTGCTGAATCGACAAAGTAGTGTCAACATGACTGTTGGCCAACACATGGACAGGCCTCCCTTGGGTGAGCTGACCATCTCTACCTTCTTTCCTGAAACAAATATCAAGTCCTTTGGGGTGTCACTATTGGCACTCCCTTCTCCCACAGCCTTCCACTTTCTCCTCCCCTAGCATTCCTGTCCTTTATCATTTGGATCTGAAAATAACCTCCAAAGCTTATGAGGCTGGCCTTTCAGTCTGTGATACTATCCAGGAGGAGGTGGTACCTTTAGGAGGTGTGGGGCCCTTGACTCTTCCTCTCTGCTTCTCAAGTGCCATGAGGTGAGCAGATCTCCACTGTGCCTGTTGTCCTGATGTCCTGCTTCACCACAAGCCTAGGGTGATGAGGCTGCATAGACTGGAGTCTCTGAGGCTAAGAGCCAAAATAGGTTCCACAGCAATGGAAAACTAACTAGTACCCTGTTCCTAACTGTCTTACTGTTCTATTGCTGTTAAGAGACACCAGGACCATGGCAACTCTTATAAAGGAAAGTATTTAATTGGGCCTGTCTTAACGTTTCAGAGGTTTTAGTCCATTGTCATCATGACGAGGAACATGGCAGCACACTGGTAGACTTAGTACTAAAGAGTAGCTGAGAGTACTACATCTGGATCCACAGGCAGCAGGAGAGAGACACTGGGCCTGGCTTGAGCTTTTGAAACTCCAAAGCCGCGTCCCCCCCCCCCCCTGAAACACTTCTAACAAGGCCACACCTACTCCAATAAGGCCATACCTACTCCAATAAGGCCACACCTCCTAATCCCTCTTAAACAGTGCCAATTCCCGGATGACCAAGCATTCAAATCTGTGATCCAGTGGGAGCCGTTCTTATTCAACCACCATACTAACTATTCCCCATGCTGCTTGCCTGTCATCTAGTCCCTAGCATGCCTTCCCTGACCACCTCCTTGGTGACCATCCGCCTCCACATACAACACTCCTCCTTGGCGGGAAAATACACTCACCCCCATGCTCTCACCTCTCCTCTCACTGTGACCTCCACTCTTCAGTTCCAAGTGGCCTGTTTTACACAGCACTACTGTTACCATCCCCTCCCTGGGGTCTGAACTTTCTATGCTCTCCCCACTGGGACCCAAGTCTACACGGACCTCTCCCTCCTCGCTCTTCTTTCTCGGGCTTCACCTTCCAAGAAAGTGGTCCCTATAACACCCAACCCTTCTTTCCACTCACTCTCTGTACCTTCCAGTTGCCTGTACCGGTGCTGTACAGCGACAGTTTTGTGTTCCGTTGACTGCTTCCTGCGTGACGCCTGTCACAGGGAGAATCGTGTCCTCCCGACACTTATGTACTGAAGCCCTCACCTCAGTGTGACTGTATCTAGTCCACTCTCCACATGTGCAGATGTAGATTCTATATTCATGGATTCACCACTGAGGGACTGAAAATACTGGAGGAAGTTTTGATTTCTTTTCCCTCATGTAATTAAGCTTGCAATGACCATGTCTGTACTGGACATGGCCAGATTCATTGTGTGTTTTGAGATGAGGTGTTGCCGTGTAGCCCTGGCTGGCTGGAACTCACTAAGAAGGGCAGGTATGCTTTGAACTCCCAGTGAACCTCCTGCCTCTGCTTCCTGAGCACTGGGGTATTTAAAGCATGTGACCGTATGCTTTAGACTTTTTTTGGGGTCATCGTTCTCTAGACAATATATCATAATGGCCATTCATGCAGAATTTGCAGTGTATTCGATATTATCAGCATTCTAGAGAGGAGTTAAAGCACACAGGATGGTGAGCACAGGTTCTATGCAAACACTACACCATCTTATAGAAGGACTTGAGCATCCTCAGAGTTCAGTATCTGAGGCAGATGCTGGAACTGATCCATCATGGGCACTGAAGAAAGACTAAGAGTCAGGCATTTTAGAAGGTGATTAAAGGTTAAATGAGGTCGTGAGGCTGGAGTTTAAGCACAATAGGATCACAAATATTCTAACAAGAGGAAGACAGACAACTCTAGCATGAATGTAAAGACACAACAGGAAGTGGCCAGCTACAAGGCAAGAGGAGGCCTCACCAGCACCTCCCCCTGTCTGCATCTCTACTGTCAACTTCCAGGTCTGTGAGAAAACAACATCTGCTATTTAAGCCATACAATGGGAGGCATTTGGTCACAGCCGCACAGGCTGATCCAGACCTTGTCTTTTAATGCTGAGACTGACCTGCTTGGTAACCTGTGCTACCAGGACCATGCTGTTGTTGTGTTTTACAATTCAGACTGACTTGGAACAGACACACAGAAAGATAATCAAGGCAGAAGAATGAAGTTGTGCATGGTCATTGACTGGGCACACTATGTGACAAGAAGCAGACTATTACCGGCACAAGGTGCCCCCAGCGTGTCCCCCCGCATCCTCGAAGGCCCCAGAAGGAAACGTCATGCTACATCCCAAGCACGTACGGGGACTCTCCTTTTGTGCCATACGTAAGTAGAATCATACAGCTTGCACTTTTCCGTGTGTGGCTTTTCTTGCTCCGCATTTTGTTAAGTGCATCTCTATTGCTGTGAGCTGTAAAGGCTATCCATTCTCACTTTTGTATGGTAGTTCACTGTGGGAATACACCACATGTATTTATTTACTCACTGTATGGTTGATGGGCTTTTGAATAGTCTCTGGTTTCAGCCATTTCAAACAGTGTTGCTATAGCATATTTTAACCACTGCCTTTTAGTAAGCACATGTATGTTTTCCTTCTGGCCTTTGCCTGGGTCACAGGATATGTGTTTGTCAGCTTTGCTGGGTTTTCAAAGCTTTATACCCTTATATACCTTTATACCCTTTCATGACTTTATACCCTTACTAGCCATGTGTAGGGCTTGTGTTTTATTCTCTTTTATACTCCCGGCAAAGGGAGGAGTAGACACAGGGTGTTGAAGACATGACCACCGAATGATCAGAGAGAGAAAGGCTGTCTTGTTACATATATAATAGGAGTAGGTAACTGTTCTTGAGGTCAGAATGTTCAGGTTTTCCCACAGCTATAGAAAAAAAGTTCTTTTTGTCTGAGTCCGGCTGGGGAGGTGTGCCCCATTTCTAACCCTCTGGGTTTCCTGATTACTCCTAATGTTTTTAATAAAACACCCACAATGGAAATTCGCTTGGAAAAGGAGCTTGGCACAACAATGACATGGAACTCAGGTTCCTTCCTTGCACCAGGTATTTCCAAGCAATAAGCCAGAAAGTTGGGGGGTGGGGGGAGTCCAAGGCCAGGAGAATAGATCATGCAGCTTTGAGAGCCACATTCAGAGGATAGCCATGCAATACAGCAGCAGCAGCAGCAGATGCCTCCTCCAGCAGAGGTCCACTTCTGCAGAAGGGGAGGTGTGGCAGGAGCAAGGCCTCTAACCCCCTGCTGCTTGAACCACTGCAAGTCTATCTACAGTCCACCTCAGTGAAGTCCCCGGAAACCAGAGAGGAGCCGTGAGGCCAGTGGGAGCCAAAGGAATCAACTCAAAGAATATTGACATTCCTTTAAGGAACCCCAGGAATTTCTAATTCCAGTATTGCTTAGGGAAGGAAGCCCCCAGTGTCTTCTCCATCTCTCCAAATATGTGCTGAATTCAAGGCTCCTTTTAAACCAGCAAGGCCAGAAGAAGAAAGCAGAGGCGTGGATGTGGCCTCTCCAATGCACAGACCACACAGTGGGAGCTTCACCTTTTCCAATACAGAAGTTAAATTTGTATTAATACCACATAAGGATTTTAATTAGCTTTTTGGGGACAATTATATTGCTTTATTAATTCATACTGAGTTTGCAATGAACTGAAAAACCTGTCCACCTCTGAATCTTTTTAATTTAAGCCACTGTTCTTGGGCAACCATCCTCTTTGGGTGTTATTTTTTTCCAAAGCTCAATTGTAACACTTTCTATTTCTTTTTTGTTGACTTTTGTCATGGAGATTTTAGCCTGGGGCCTCAGTCTCACTTTCCTAGTAAGTCAGCAAGTTCTCTTCCCCCACCCCATAACTTCTTAAATTCTTTTACTTCAACAGCAATGTTCTCTTTGCCTATGACTTCTTTACCTAGAAGGTTCTCTCTTTCTCACCAAACTCCACCCTCAGCCTTACCTGAGATAGTCTCTACCGTAGCTCTAGCCAAGGGACTGACCTTCCTAAGCCTGCATGGCCAAGGCCAGACATCCCTGGGAAAGCTGGTGGACAGAGATCCGGAGCTGCCTGTTACAGGCTCCAGCTTCCCGGCTGCTCTCCCAGCCCTGGTATCCCAGGGGAGGAAGGATATATCCCTAAGGGTGCACCCATGCTGCCTCTGGCTAGCCAGTGCCCAGGAGAATAAGACACTTCCTAGCAGACTGAAGGAAAAGGAACACTCCAACTGCTTATGCCCAGCAGGAGAGAGAATCCAATTGGGATTTTTCTTGAAACAGAGTGGGAAGACATGATTCGATAATTTGGTTCTCCCTGTCTCCCATCTTCCCTACTCCCTTCCTCCCCCCTCTTCTTCCCTCTGTCTTTCTCTCTCTCCCACCCTCCTTCTTGTCTTCCCTTTCTCCATTCTTCCTTCTCTTTTTCCTCTTCCACTGCCCTCTCTTCCCTTCCGTGGGTGCTGAGGATATACTAAGAACTGAGCATTCTGCTACATCCTGGAGGCAAGGTCCCAGTGAATGAGACAGTCATAGCACAGACCCTGGATAGGCTTGATAGGCTGCAGTGAGATTCAGAAATGGAAAAGATTGCTCAAGGAATTGAGTGAAGCCAGTTGTGATGAGGAACCAGAGAAGTAGAGGGTGCCCATTTGCATTTTCTGCCTTCTCCCTGGAAAATGGAGACTCTATAGCGAGAACCTGATGCTCT